>SCLD01094963.1:0-11889 GCA_004367895.1 Oikopleura longicauda | reverse complement strand
GTGGTCTCAGCCGTACTATCCGAATTCGTAGTGGTCTCAAGCGTACTATCAGAATTGGTGGTGGTTTCTGGCGAGCCATTCGAAGCAGAAGTGGTTTCTAGCGTGGGACCAGAATTAGTAGTGGTACCTGGTAATGTGGTTGTTACATCTGGCTGAGTTGTTATTTTTTTACAAAAGCCAAAGTCGGATCGTTCATTAATTGGAATACATTCATGATTATCTTGACATTTAAAGTCTTCGCATCTGAATGTGTTACTTTCACAACTGCAACGGAAATCGCAATATCTAGAAATTGTTTCAAAACCATTTTCAATCCATCTACCATCAGCATTACATCCACAATCTTCCTGTTTAACACAAGTCTCATTTCTCAAAATGAATCCATTTTTATAATCACATACACATAGTGGTGCTGGGGATATCATCTGATCGTGTTCATTTCTCGAACTACGAAATTGAATTTCGGGTTCAGATGAAGGACAGTAAAGAAGATCATTAACAGGATCAGCACACGCTTCCCAAACTTCTCCTTCAAGAGGACATGGATCTGAACATTCTGTCTCTGCAGTCCAGCCACATAGATTTCCTTGGTTATTTTCAGGTATGTTAGAGTAACATTCATTGATATAAGCTTCGAAAATCCCACACTTGGTAACTGGATCTTGGCTTACTTGACAATAATCCATTAAGCATGCTTCGTAATATGGATTCACGTCTACATATTGTCGACACTCCTCTAGAGTTTCAGCTTCAATAAGGAATTTTTCACATTCATATTTTAGTTCTTCATCCTTGCACTCAATTTGATCATCAATATTATCAATAAGGTCACATGTTGTACCTTCGACAATCCATTCATTAGCAAATTTTTGCCCATCCTTCTTGCTGTTAACGTCAAGGTCCAGGTCATAAACATCAAAATCATCAAGTTTATTGCCGTTGAAGTTGCCACAAAGACCCAAAGTCTTGCCCATATAAGTAGCAGGAAGCCAAACTTCTGCCATCCATGACGATCTTCGAAGCTGTACTCGTAAACCAAACCAAGTCTGAAGCACAGCTAGTCCTTTATAATTTTTGATATAAAAATCTCCATTTTGATGATCTGATTTAATTTGAAATCGTTCTTTTGCAATAACGCCGTTTATGTATTCTGTTAAGTGTGTTTCCATTCTACTATCAGCAATTTTTATTTCAATTAAATATGATTTACTTTTTATCAATGAACTATAAAGATTGATATGCAAAGATTCAACTTGAGAATACTTGTTGAACAATTGAGAGACGATTGGCCATGCGTAATGATGCTGAACAGTTTATTTCATTCAAAATCCTTCTTAGGACGTGTGGACACGAGTGGACCACATGTTGTGGTACAAACCTGTGCTTGAATACTGAATGGAGGAGAAAGCCAATTCCCGTCATTCACTTGGACTAATGTATGTCTGCAATTGCCATAAACATCGTAATAGACATTGTCAAAAGTTTGTATGTGTGGATCATTGTGTGATCGACAATATCCGATAGCATTACCAAAACCAATTTCATCAATGGTCATTATTCGTGGTGTTGATGGTTGTATAACCAATTCGTCGATTTCTGTGATTTTATCTGCTCCATTAAAATCCAATTTCAAATTGTCGGATGTCAACTCAATATGATCTCCAATAAACCAAAGGGTAAAATCCGATGAGAGTTTTTCAAAGTCAGATTTGAGAATTGGTTCGGGCATTCTATCAATCTCGACACCGCTTCCATCTTTTAAAATGACTGTAACCATTTCGCTTCTTACAAAGTTGCCATCAGCATCCGACCCCATATCAATATCATATACAGTGTTTCCATCTCGATCTACCAGCAGAATATCAAATTGATCGCTCGAGTCATCAAGCTTTAGATGAAACTTATTCATTTTCAATGATTTTATTTGATCAACCAATTTAACTTGTTCTTCTTTCTCGCCATATCTGTTTATTGGAAGATTTTGCATTGATGGCTCTTTTCTGACAAAATTGGAGGCTATAAGTAGTAGAAATAATGTGTGCACATAAGTTTCATGAGGTCAGCCTAGATGGTCATACGATTACGTTACTCTAAAGTGGGGTGCGTCACTTTTCGACCGCATCCCTTCCCGATGGTCGTCGTCTCTTTAGTCCCTACCGTATGCGGTATGCGGAATTCGGACCAAATGACCATCGGAAAACCCACCTTTTTATCAGTGATACTCATGTATTACCATAATTGATTCAAAACTTTCCGGAGTTTACCTTTGTAGCGTAAGCCAACAGCTGATCCTTTGATCATGATCTTATCGATATTTCCAATTTTGAAATCATCTTCGTTTTTATTTGCAAACTTCAAAACTTTTTTGTTTCCAACTTCAACAGTGAAAAGACCATTAGTAGCCAAAATTTTTAAATTTTCAACTATCTCAACAAATGTGAAGTCCTCAATTACTGATGATGTCAGTTCGAGAGAATCTTGACTTTGAAAAGTTTAATCATCAGCTTTAACAAATTAAGTGACGTTTTACAGTGGCTTGATATACTGTACGCACTGTGTAAACAATGTACAAAAAACTAAAAAGCAAACTTTGCCTGGGATAAGTCTCGATCAAGGACAGTCGGAATTCTTCAATGAACAATTCCCAGCCCCTGTCATCTCCGTTATTTGCTGTTAGAAATCGTATCGAAAGTGAATCCTCACTTGTCTCCCCACCGAAGCCAAATGTCTTTCAGTGATATTCGCTATAGCCTATAGTCATTAGGGGAATTAAACATTAGAGTGATACTAGAGTGACTCAACCAGTCTTGAACAGTTCAGGCTGAACTATTACACATTACAGACTGTAATTTACAGTGGGTCACTGTTATTGGTGCAAGTTCAAGATTGGGTGGATCACTCTACATGTAATATGCCCCCTATATAGTCAATTCTTATTTTCAATAGGTTATTTGATGACTTATTTTGGTAGAAGCTCTGAAATTCAGACGTCTAAATACCAGTACCTTCAAATCGTAACCAATTATAAAGTCGGCTTTGAGATCATCCAGGACTTCAATGTATTTAATTTCGTCTGTGATGATATTTATTTCTTTAGAAAAGTTCAAATATAAGGTTAACTATAAATAAAACTTTCAATTCTCAAAGATGAATGATTTTTCAAAAAAACTTACTGAGGCACCACCGGATGGTGACCATCCCGAAAACTCCAACTTCAAAAATATGACTGAGTTTTCTAGGATTTGTCAATAAGGGACAACGGATTGACCCCTATTGGACAAATAACTCACAAGCTTGACGACGTTCCCAAAGTATTTATTTTCAATTTGAAACCTGTGTTCAAAAAATATCTTCAACTCATCCTTTATCTTTAATTTCTTCATCTTCCCAGTCAGGTAAGACTGGATTCGATGGTAGTGTTGTTGCTGGTTGTGATGTTATCGTTGTTGTTGACTGTGTCGTCCATACTTGTGGCTCTGGTGATGTTTCTGGTCCAGCCAATGCTGGAATTCCATAAATAATACCGAGAACAAGGCCAGCGATGGCTATTATTGCCACTATACCAGAGGCAATGCTCCATCCAATCTTTTCTTTTTTCGTCATAACATTGACTCTATTCTCTGGTTTGCCTTAATTCGGATTCTATTTAATTTCAATTTTCGAACTTGCCATCCACTGGCATTTACTTAAACAAACGCAGTGTAAAGTTATTTTAAAGCGAATCATGCCTTTTTATTACTTTTTTGGTACTCTGAGGGCTCTATTAAAATTTTAAAATTTTGTTAAACAGTGCAATCTGATGCACCTCAGTCCATGGGTTGGAGGAAAATTGCACTTTATATGCTTGTTAAGATTTATAATTTAATAACAGTAAAATGTCTATCGATGTAAAAATCGAGAATTTTTGCACACCTCATGTAAACTGTATGATAAGACTGACTTTACTAGACAGGTCAGAATCATCGAATTGCCACGGAGACCAGCGGAGAATCTAAAATGTCAATCTACCGATTTATCTGAAGTGTTTTCGCATGCGTGTTCGCTTTACCATCACAGGCGATAAAGACCATGTAACATGTGCTTCGTCGGTAAAAATAAAGATTAAAGTGAGATGGTCATTTTATTTACTCACGGTTCAATCATAATAGAAATAGGAAGTAGAATTTATGCATGTTTTATTTACATACAGATGAGCTAAAGAAAACATGCCAACTTCCATATAGTCTCAGATTATAGTCTCTATTAGCTCCAAGGCCATTATCGACCATATGAGCCAAATTCTATTTTTTCGTAAAAAAGGATAGAAATGAAATTCATTTGTAAATATTATATTTACAATTGATATAGTCTATATCATATAGACTATATAACATGGACTTTATCATATAGACTCGATCAAATAAACTAAATCATAAAGACTATATCATCATGTTGGTCTAAGAGGAAAGTGTGGAAACTCTTGGCTTGAACGGAATTTTTGCCTTTTTCTTTTTCACATATCCATTTTTCTTTCCTTTGATATTATCCGCACTGACTCTGAAATATCGTTGCAAAATATATGCCTTGGATATGGACCATATGATATGGTAGACAAAACGGTTAATATTACTATAAGTATTGATAGTAATGCAGCAAAAAGCTCGGAAATCCCGAAAAGGTACTCAATAAAGTATAATAATAATAACTAATTAATCCTGTATCAAATTGTTCGTTTAAGCCTTATACTATAAGGCCGACGGATTATATCGGATCTGGTACGACGTCTGTCATATTAAACTGAAACGAGAATTCTCATCTTCAGTAAGGATGCAATGACAAGAAATGCAACCATCTTAAATTCTCTTTATTGTCTCAAGATAAAATCCTCAAACAGTTTGAGTCAAACTCCCAGCATTATGTTGTCGAGAGTCTCAACAAGGTTGATTAGATTTTGAGTAGATGAATAGAATTTGAAACGACTGTTTACATTTCGGTTAAAAATTGAATTCGCCATTGATAATGCAGATATTCAAGGGTATATTGAGCAATGCAATTTTAATCACTTATTAAGAACCTTGGAAGATAATGCTCCAGAAAGAGGTCGCTTAGGCTAAAGTCACACCTGCACATAAAACTGCATATCCAAGCAAAGAAAAACATCATAGCAAATGCTGGAGACCATTTTACAATGAAATAATAAGTGTCAAATTCTTCTTCCAGAGGAGTCATAAATTATATTGTCTATAAGTATGTCAACCAATAAATAAATTTCGTTTCCCACAATTCGTGGGCGACAAAGTTTTCTCGATCTTATGATATATTTTATGAATTTAAAATAACTGTTTGACGAAACAAAAACGTAAATTTTCAGATCGAATCGCGATTAAACTAGTTTCTCGAGTTGAAAAGAAATTAAGAAAAAATCAAATGAATATTTATTAGCATGTAGATTCGAATTTAACGATTTTTTATCTGTGTGTTAGCTTTTCAAACGTTAATTGACCAGAATCCCAGAACTCAATGTCAATTAACCAGAAGAATTCTTAAAGAATTACTGACAGATTAAAAATAGAGTCCAATTGACTCAAAGTTTAACTCTTGGTCGAGTTAAAGCCAGTACATGTCCTAAAAAGCATATTTTCTGGGCTCAATACAAAATAAGGAAATTTAAAGGTGTCAAAAAACAACGTCCACATATTCTCGATTTTGGAGAAACTTCACTAAATGTGGAATTAATCTCTCAATATTCAAAATATAGGAAAACTTAAAAAAATAGTTTTTGGTATGGCCATTAGCTTCATCTTGATGCTATAATCATGAGAATTGCAAGTAACGAGTTTAAGGGTCATGTTTGGATGCCTGTACGACTGGGATAAATATTAATTTCAAAATTCGCTAAACAGGCTACCCTTAATTAACCTCATTAGTTCATTAATCCAGCTCCTTTACAGTAATGGCTTTACTTTTAAAACATTTTATATGGTCTTGAGCTTGACCTTGGTCGCAAATTAATAAATGTCTCGATACTTCACTAAAACATTCAAACGGTATTGAAACCGAATTTGAGCCCATTTCTTCTAGTTTGAGAATGCGGGGTCGTTTGAAACAATTCAAATGTTAGAATTTAAAATCATAACTGAGCATCTTTTTTGATTTATCCCTAATAGGACTTGAGCAACCCAACCGTCGGAAAGTTGAAAAATTCACAGCAAGCCCACGATAGCCCAACGCAAAAACTATATTATACAATTCATTCTCATCATTGTTTAGCCTAATAAACACTAATCCAAGTATCAAACATCACTGGCCAGGTTATTTCACTCATTTTATGTTTTATAAGAATAAGCTGACCAGTGATTTTTGAGACTTGGATTAATTTTTATTAGGCTAAACAGTGATGGAAATTTATATCAGAAAACCAGTCTCGGAAAATGTTCCATTTGTTTTAACTTTGTCGTATCCTTAAAAATTTATTTTGGTAAAATTGTGATGAACGCAATCAGTTTGCTTGCATTAAAAATTTTATAAATCCTCTTTCCTTCCATAACTTCTCAATCTTTGCATATCTTGTTGATTAAAAAATCTGATTTCCTGGTTGATACCTTTTTTCTTTCTCCTTTCTGCTTTAATAATTGACCAAAGGCAAATTTAAGTCGCCATTTTTCGATTTTAAGCTGTCCACGTATCAAGAGACGATTGTTTCAGAAAAGAAAAAAATACTTTCGACACAAATCGTAGAGTCCTCCATCATATAGGGCACACTTCATATAATAGGTCTAACGGCTGAATACTCAAGGTCACCCCATCAAGACTGGCATAAGGCCATGCCAAAATCAAATAATTAAACGTCAAAACTATTATTGCAATTTATAACGTGAAATAAACCTTCCTATCTATGAATACGATCAGTTTTTTTGAGACGTTTTTGACAAAGAAATTGTATTGAATGAACAGTTAGTAAGTATCGGCAGTGGACTCGTTATTTGCAGTATTTATCAGATTTCATGCCTGCCCTTCTATCAAGAAGTTCAGTATGGAGTCTTCCTTCTTCCCTAGCTCTCTTTACATTTGTAATATCATCTTTCGATAGTTTCATTCGCATATCCTGCCAATGTTGATATTTTTTCGCAATGGCTTCTTCGGTCTCACGTTCAGTTCCACGCTCCTCAATTGGAATAAGATTTTCTTCAATTTTAGGAATATTTGTTCGAAGGTTAAGAAAATTATCTTCGCCAGCAACTTGCGATTTAGCAACCAAATCACCTTCCTTATAAGGGATTCGTAAACTCACAGGTCGCATTAAAGCCTTTAATGATTAAAGGTATTAAATATAAAGTAATTGATAAAATCGTAACAGGTCAAAACTATGATTTCCAATAAATTAACACTAAAGTTGAGAATCCCGTTCCTCATTGAAACCGATAAAACAGCCGTTAGCAGCTAAAATGGCACATTTTCGGATACCTTCAACATCTTGCCAGACTAAAATCAAAATTATATATCTAGACATACATCTAGACATATATATCTAGATACGCAACTTTAAACTAAAATTTCGCACCTGGTTCAAATTGTTCAGATTTGTCAACGCCAAGAAATTTGCCATAACCAGATTTTAATGATATTTTTGTATCTGAGATTTTCGATAAACTTAAAAAACGGTCGAATGGAAAAAAAATATCAAGTTTTTTTATAGCTTACAAGTACTGCTCTTCGGGCTGGGGCATTCCATCATCTTTCCTTGGTTCTCCCAGAGTAAAAAGCCCATTATCCATTGAAAAAACATAAGCTCTGTCTCCAAATTCGATACCGGTTAGTCCAGGTTTCATTTCTTCAAAATTGATATACTAAAAAAATAAATTTTGAAACTTACTGTTACAATTTTAAAGGTATTACCTTGTACCACCCGCCGTGGACGGTCTCATCGAGTTGATGAACATCTGGTTTTTCATCAAGCTTTCGTTTTTTGGCCTTTTTCTTTTCTTTTTTCGCTTTTTTCTTGGCCTTTTTAGCTAAAAGATCTTCTTCACCTTTCAGCTTCAAGGCCCCGGACCGAACTTTGAATTCCGACATTCTAATTTTTTCATTTTGAGAAAATTGAAAAACAGTCATTTTTGAACAGTTAGAAAAATAATTGAAATAAAAAAGATAAATTCTATGGCAGTGAATTGAAACTTCTTGGTCAGCCTCTTTTTGATCTGTCGATTGATTCCATTCTAGTGAAGGATGTGAAGACGTTGGCTTCAAACAAATACGAATTGAGCTTGTTGAAGACAAAGCAGAATGCTTAATATACAGATTATAATCATACAATAATAAAATAATCTCTTACCGATAAGAAAGGACATAAACTGTACAAAATAGGCCTTGACTTTTGTCCAAAGTTTTTCCTCGCGTGAAGCCAAAGCTGACGGGAATTCGTATTTTACTAGGATGAAAATCAGTATTGTGGTTAAAACATATTAACTTCTACCATTTAAAACGAAAGAATCAGTTTCACCACCATTCCACCTTTCAATCAAATGAACTTGATCGAATCTTAAATCTCTGCTGGTATGATTTCTTATAGCTTCTTCTGGTGTCCAAAAATCCACAGCGGATGGTACGAATGGATTCGTAGATGAAAGTTCTCCTTTATTTAGTGGTAATAAGGCCATATTCGATTGCACCAACTGAACTCTACTCAGCAGACTTGCTTTCATTGATGGCCGAAAACTTGAACTTGACGTCATAATCATCTGGGTCACATAATCACCTACCAATTTTCAAAATATTGTGTCACGCAGAAGCGGTCAGCTACGTATACGGATTACATTTTGAAAATATTCCTGATTTGGAGAATCCATTCATTTTCAAATCGAAATAATTATAAAGTTCAAACGCCACTACGTTACTCATTGAACAGTCAAATTCATTTTCTATTTGACCATTTTTCTGTGCTGTGGATATAACGGAACAATCGACTTGAACTAAAATACGAAATACGTATTAATTTCTCATAAACCATAAAGATACCTTCACTTGGTCCGACAGCGCCACTAGTGGAATAAAGTCTCAAATTGTCATCGGTATCATAAAGTATTAAAACGGAGTCTTTTGCATATTGAGCTTCGACATTTAAAATAGCTTGATCAGAGCTCCCATAAATTTCGCCGCCATAAATTGTCAAGAGTATCGGACAAATTATACAGACTTCCACGGTTTTTAATTAAAACACTTTTAATTCTTATTAACACTTTTAATTCTTATTATATTAAGTATTTGAACTTATTTCGAAATTGTTTTCGACTTACCATATGATAAAAACCGTTTCCCTAAACCGGTTATAGCAACATATAAGATACCATTGTCGATTGGTCCAACACCGACTGAATAATGGTTGATTTTTAGATTTCGACGCCAAATCAACATTTTCTCTGTGATTCAATGGAGGCGACTGGTGATTGGCTAATGGTGCATTGTGTCGAATCGAGTTGGCCAATCACCGACGGGCATTTATTTTAACATTTTACACTTAGAGAAGAAAGAGAAAATTACTTTGACCGATTGTGGATCCGATAAACCGTAAATTTTAAAAGATTTTAATTCAGAAAGGATCGATTATGCTCAGCTGATTTATGTTCAGTGGCGATAAATGCCTGAACTTATTAAAAAGATATTTTTCTTATCAGGAAATGGTCAAAAAAGTTAACGTAGTTTTTTCACGATTCTGAATCACTCTGAGGTCGGACTTTTTTTAAAAAATGGGCTTATTTCATCATAACGGTTCGTAAAGTAAGTTATGGCAATTCTGGTGGAGGACTCAGATTCTAGAAAGTTGTTTTTATCCCATGATAAGAATAATGTCGGTTTAATTTTTTGACTTGATTCGCATTTGACCATTTTCAAGTCAAACCAGCCAGAAATCAAAAGAATGAAAATCGACAAAGACGGCGACAATCAAAAAGGAAATTCGTCCAAACCTATAAATTAGTATTGCCGTTTTATAAAATGGGTTTGGGTTTTTTCTTGAGTCCTATTTGACCGAATTTTATTGGGCACATTATAGTGAAACCGTTCCTCTGTTTTGTATTGTGGATTACCAAGTCTAGCGTTGAGCCCCGTGACCTCTGACTCAGAAATAGCCCGAAATGCAACATAATTGAGACGATATCTAAGTCCGCCCAGAGAAAATGAAAATTACAATTGAAAAAAGTCCCAATCAGGAAACGCGATTTTAATCTTGATCTGCGATTTTCAACGAAATCCAATAAATAAGCTTTTTTATCGCATAAAAAGTCGACGAATGTGCCTACTGATAAGGTCACAACAAATTCAAAAACTGAAAATGGAACTGATTCACGAGAAACAAATGGGAAACATGCCGAAAATCAAGAAAATGGCATTGGAAAAACTCGTGAAGACACATCGGAAGTAGATCAGGAAGAATCTATCGATCTTACCGATAAAGTAAGACAAATATGCACCTAAAGTTATGTTTTTTATTCTATTTTATTACAGATAAAATGCGAAGAAATGAAATTATCAAATCAGTCTGTGAGGTTTCAAATCTTTGTTCCAGAAGTTCATGACGTAGAGTTTAAATTAATGGACAAACATTTGAAAGGAACGATTTTTTATAAATGTTGAAATGTTTCTAAACTTAATCATTTCAATTTATATTCTGCATGTGATGATTGCATAATACCGTTATATAATAATATGGCTCAGGAGCTCAACGTACCCTTAGTTAGCTTGAAGTAAAAACAATAAAAATATGCAAATCGTATAAAGTCGAATTCGCTTCAAAGGACAAAAAGTTCAACAAAACATATGATTCAAAGTCATGCCAATTTTATCACATTTTTATTAATGGTTCATCAGATGCCGTTGATGCCGATACTCTCATTGTTCACGGGGTGAGTTTGTATTCAAATATGACGATTATGAGTTAGCTTATACAACAGTTGTCATGCATTTCAAGATAGAGGACATCTAAAAAGTTTTCTAGAAAAAAAGAAAATCATTTGAAGTTCAATACAGTTTCAAAAAGGGGAAAGCCCCCCTACCAGCACCACCTTCTCCACCAGCTGCCCCTACACCACCACCCCTAGGTAAGTTGCATCTGCCTCAATGATTAGAAAATTATGAAAATAAAAGGACCGACGAATTCAAAATCAATCAAAACCAAGACCAGTTCAAACTCAGCATCATCTTCTTCAGAAAAAATTTCCGGTTATACGGGCTTAATCAATGTAAGTTACAACCAAACCTGATTTCTACTGATTGCTGGTTTGCTTTATAAAATCTTAGGTTGGAAATACATGTTTCATGGCTTCCGTTATTCAATGCTTGGCGAATGTTCCTCAACTTCGAGACTATTTTCGTGACGGAAATTATGTCAATGATATCAACAAAGATAATGTATTAGGAACAGGTGGTGATATGGCCAATGCATTTCATTTCTTACTTGAACAAATGTGGAGTGGAAAGCATACTGCTGTAAAACCATCACGCGTCAAGGTATGCATATATTTAGGTTGAATTCCGGGATTAGGAATCGACATAACTTTTTTGGGTGAGCGATTTTTGGATTTCAAAAAATGGGAAATGACTCAGTGAATTGTGCTGATTCTGAAAATATCGAATTTTTGGTCCGATTCTCTGGGAATTCGATTTTGAGATTTTCCAAAAATTGTTGATAATGCGTGGGTGATGCTAATTTGCGTGGGCGGCTTCGGTTTAAAAATCACGGAAATGTAAAGCATCACATTTCCAATAAGTTGGGCTAATCAAAACTACAGCTTTATTTGATTTGAGCTCAACCCACGCAATTTGAAGCCCATAAAATCGAATATTTGAGCCGTTTTTCTTGTAGAACTTTTTTCCGCGTCTAGTCGCGGGAATGTCATGGACACCAAAAGATGCGGA
>SCLD01094952.1:0-11890 GCA_004367895.1 Oikopleura longicauda | reverse complement strand
AGTACCACTAGTTTCGGAATGCGTGCACCTGAAAAGTTTTTATTTTATAATATTGGTACAAGATTACAGTCTTTGCTGCAACATTATACCTCGTACTTAAGAATATATACACGGTCCACTTCCTTTTCTAGGTTGTGTCCCGTTTGTGAATGGAACTAGGAGATATGGTATCTTATTGTGATTCATGGTACTATGTTCTTTTTTGTGATATTTGTACATCTTCTTACTCATTTTATTATTCTTCCATGCCTTTCATATCGGCAAGGGTTTTTTGTGCTGCAGTGGCTTGATCGTACAGTTCTTGACAGAGATTTTTGTTGGTACACTCTTTTTCCGTGATGATTTTGTGGATAAAGCTGATAAGGTCTTGTTCGGTTTTTTCAGCGTACTTTAAGGCCTCCAAATCCTCGCTCGTGTTACCACATTCGTTTATCAACTTGCGCATATCTTTTTGCCAGTTTTTGTGTGAAGCAAACATGGTACGTACATCCACTTCGGACAAAGCTGTTTCTTTCTTTTCAAGTTTGAATAGAAATTTGTAGTACTGTACCCCATCAGCCAGGGTCTTTCCCCAATCAATTTCCTCAATGGCAATTTTCAACAACTCAACATTCATTCTAAAGTACTATTTTGGTTATATCATACTATTTCTATTTCACTAATGTAATAGGTGTGTTTGTTAGAGTGTGCGCCATTTACACCCCAGTACTACACTGCCCCACTGGTACCCATCATCCTCGCATTTCTTGTTTAGGTCTCTCGTGAGTATTTGGTCGATTCTACAAAGATCATGATGATCGCACTCTAGAATTCTTCCATATACTATTCCCATTTTTTGTACGTCCGTTTTGTTATTCCGTTTGTTTTCCATCAATAATTCGTACACCAATTCTTTGACTACTACGTTTTCTTTACCGTGCATTTTTTGGTACCCATTTTTCTCTAGAATTTTCGTAATTTTTTGTATTTTGTCATTTTTCCAGTCGATGCCTAAAGTTTCTAGATTATTCTTTTTGCTCATTATTTTGTATTTTTAGTTTACAATTAATTTTGCATTGTTAGGCGAACATGGTAAATATTATTAGTTACTTCTTTGTATTTTTGTACTATTTTAACTTAGGATCCTCCGTCTCCTTTAAATGAGAGGGTGTGTCGTACTGTTTGTACTTATACTGCTATGACTGATGCTGTACATGTTTACGGGCTTACACCAGAAGATTTTGACTGTAGTTCCGTGGAGTACGTTACCGATTCCTCTGACTCTGCTAATTCTAGTATACTTACTACTACGCTATCCACTCATCCAGGTACGAACACTTTTACTTGCACTATTTTGTACAATTTTGTGTTTATAGGTGTAGATCATGATCAGCTTATTTCAACTGGTTTGGCTAACGATCTATTGTTACGTATACTATCCGAGGAGGGTCATGATGTTACTTCACCTGATTATACTGGCTATATTACCTATGAACAGCAGTCTCACTTGGAATCACTTTTGATGAAACGGGCTATCTGCTTGGTAAATGGTTTAGAACATCGCAATAGCTATATTGACAGTTTGGTGGAGTCTAGAGATAATTACAACGTTGCTGGTACTACCTATACACATGTTTCCGGAGCCCTTTACCGTAAGGATTACCAATTTACTTCAAAGATTTCCCGTACTCCTGATGGTTACATTCGTTACGATGGTACTAATATTAACCTGCCTGAGATTGTTTCGTCGCCTGGTACTACTACTAGAGTTAATAGCTCTTACCGTTCCCGTAAAGGTACTATGACTTTTATTGACTGATCTAGAGTTTATTAATAACTTTTAGCTGTTCCTACTGAAGCTCGTGTACCCCTCAACGTTTTACTGGCTCGTTATCGCGTTCATGGCGCCATCGCTACCCAAACTGAATCGTATAGTTGGTTAACTGACACTCATTTGTCCCCCGAGTTACTGACTTCTGGACCTGTACCCCATGCTCTATGTTTGCCGTCTTCCAGAATTTTGTACTTGACCGAGACTGACAATTTGGTAGTTTGTATATCATCCCTTAAGCGGATACAAATGTTTGAGAGTACTATCTATGACGGTTCTTATAAGGGTTGGATAACTATCGTTGCTGATTTTAGCATGCTAAATGTGGAAACATGTCGCCGTTTCGTACGTACTATTCCATAATCTTACAAATTTTATCTGCCTTTTTTAGTTCACCTATCTAATTTTGTCCGTACTTATTGTTGTCTATTGCGAGGAAACTGTTGCTATAATTCGATTGTACTTATCAGATTTATCCCTTATGGTACTTAGAGAGCGATGCATTTTGTTACTAGAATTTATTGCTGACCTTGAGTTAATCCCTTCTTCGAAGTTGGTAACTGGTACTCCCATTCATGGTTTACTTGAGTTGGCTGGTTTGGATTTGGTATATGGTGGTTCTGCATATCGTCCATGTATGTTCCTCTCCTATGTATACTAATTATATTTTTACTTTTGATTATCATTACTAATATTTTGTGTAGGTTTTGATTCACCAATAACATTTAACCCTGACTCATTGCATTGTTGGTTGGCTAAATCTCAAGTACTGGTTCAAGATGTGGTTCGACTGTTCCAACGCGAGTACTATACTCCTACTGGTCCAAAAGAAAGAGTACTAAATTCAGAGGTCCTTCCGCGCTTAGACCTTCGTTGTTTGGCTGTGTCTCCTATGGAAAGGTGCTTTGATGGTCATTACTACGTACGACATCCAAATTCAGCTACTGTTCAACAGCGTTATACTTGTTCACCACAACGACCGTACGTATTTTTTTTAATAGTATTTTATAGTACAATTTTTGTGATACAATGTTGACGTGGTTTTTAGTGCCAGAATTTCACGTACAAGTTTTAGTGCAATTTTTAAGTACAAATCTTGGTACAATTTTTTGTACAAATTTTAGTACAATTTCGGTACAAGGTTTGATATGGTCCAACTACTATATTTAATATTTATTTCGGTACAAAGTTTGGTACATAGTTTGGTACCCTTTCTGTCATTAGTATTTTTCTTTTAGTGTGGAGCTGACTCCTTGCTTCGACTGTTCCGGACCCACATTAGGTATAAATGTACATAGTATCGAAAGCTTCACTCAGTTAGTCTCTATTTCAAATGGTACACACAAAAATCCTTTGCCGGTAATGAAAGTGGAAGATGTATTACGTTTCGGTGTCATTTATTGTAAGTACTATTTTATTATCAGTAGTCTTCAAAGTCGTCACTGTCAAATTCTCTTTCCTTCAGTTCTGTCAAGTATCCTGATTCGTCAGCATATGACTGGTGAACAACCTCTGAATGGTAAACATAATGGTACACGCTATATGTTACTCTTTCTTACTCTCATCTGCAATGATCGGTACAACATTTTCTTTGCCCTCAACCGGCATCTTTACGGTAATTTCTTCTTCATCTAAAGTACGATTTTACTTTTGGTTTTAGTTACAACAGCCCCTCGTCCCGAATCTTATATTGGTGGTTGTTATGCTGATACTGGTAAGAGTATATTGTGCGATTCAATTGGTGATATTTCTGATCTGTTACAAAAGTACATGTGTATTTATTGTCCCGTTGGTCCGACAGAGAAGATGGACTGGTTATGTGCTAGTTTAAGTGAAGTCCTGGAGCTGCACCCTGGATTTTTTGACTTTAATACTGCTACTGATATGGTGGTACTACATTCTCATAGGATAACTAGTACGATGCGCTTTGTTGATTCTTATGCTCTTCCAAATGGTTCTGTACTTAAGAATTTCATATACACTGGTAATGGTTTCCTGTCCAACGGCGAATTACGACAACCTGGTACCCGTTTGTATATGGTCACTGGTTTATCAAAGCATTCTGACTTGTATCGAGATCTAGAATTTTGTGGTGTGGTATATGCTAAGTACTTGAATGCTAATTACAGTGGCATGCGTGCAATGGTTTTCAGTTTTACTCTATTGTTGAATCCAGATCAAGATAGAGATATTTTGCTTGGCAAAATGTTCATAGATTTTAATCCGAAAGTACTATCATCCTGGTGTACCGTGTTTTTGGAATGTTGGCAATGTTTCATTATTCGTAACCCTAATCTTGCTGTTACTGATTTGTATCTTACTGATGATGGTTTATATTACGGAAGCCCCACTGACATGTCGTTTTCTAAACTTTTGAGGGGTTATCGTGGCTTGCCTTTGATATTACAGTATTATCGAGATCTCCTGACTACATATTTATCAAAGATAATGGGTATCAGTAAAATGACTGTAAATGATAAGGATGCCTGGGTACCCTCGGGTAAGTGCGTACCATTTTATACTTTTATATGAACTCGTATCTTTAAGATTGTAAATTGGTAAAAAACTATGTTTCTGGTAAATTTGGTAAAACTGGTCGTTTGCTTATGCTTAATACTGATCCGAATAACTCTTTCAATCTGGTACTGGGACATATGGTTCTAACACTCTGGGAAATGGTGGATATGCTGAATTTAACTTGTGTACCAAAAGATCCTATGTCGCCTCTATCAGCTACTTGGTGTTTATTGGATTTCGTACCTTCTGAGGTGAGCCCTTCCAGTACTAGTCTATTTCTAGATTTTCCTGTACTGTAGCTCTTTTGCTTATTTTCAACAAACCATAAAAGTATACATAAAAATGGGGTTATGATACTCTGACCAATTCATAAAAGACGAATTACATTATCTAAAGTACCTCACTCTCATTTCATAGTTACAGTAAACGTAGATTTATCCAAGCCCCTCCACTGTGTATATAACTCTCCCCTTCTCCGCCTGCCTCAGTACAACGCTAAACCTAGTTAAGTCCCCGATACTATTTTCCTTAATTATCTTTTCAGACCATATATTTCGTGTTACGACATTACGTACGATTCTCGAATGCATCTGATTTACATATGGTTCATGACTTTGGCTCTTCAATGGAAAATGACTCTGGTACCATGTCCGATTTAGTCACTGTACGTTTAGATCGTCAATTGTATAGCTATACTACCTATCATTTCGACTTGAATGCTCTTGGTCCGGAAATTATGGATTATGCGGTTTCCGCTCGTACTGTTGCTTTAGAGAAATTTAGTGGTGGAGTCCCCATGATTCGTACCCAGCCTATTTCTACTAATTTGTTGATCCAACTGTTTTGGACTGGGACTTTTAGACCTGTCACTAAGTTGTGTCTGTCTATACTGTCCGTAGATTACTTTTCAAACTTGTACATATAAATATCTATTTTGTACAATAAATATATTCTTTCTTACCTAAGTATTCGCTTTCTTTACAGTTTTTTATTATTTGCATTTTCGTATTGAATATTTCTATCCGTTGCTGAATGGTGTCGCCGTTTCTCTTGGTGAGTTTGGCTCTGATTTTGACATGTTTGTCGAAGCTCTCCACCCATCCAATGCTAACATGCTCTTGACTCTCCTTCCATTTATTCAGTAGTACGAAGTTTTCTAGTACTTTTTGGTGCATGTCGTACGTTTCTAAAAGTTTACTCGATTGAACCACGTTCATAAATACTGTCTTCATCACTTCTATTGCTCTCCCCCGCCATATTGCACCATTTCTCATGAGATTTCCTCCTTCTTTGTCCTCAAGCAGCTTATACACTTGGGCCATATCTTTTGTTTCCGTTCTGATTACTTTGATCTCGCTAAGCATTATGTCTAATTTCATCAAACATAGCCCCATTTTGATTACATCAAGAACTTCTCTATCTTCAATTTCCTTGTTTAGTACTAAGATGCTGCCTTCATATATTCCTTCGTTAAGCGTACATATGATCATTCTTAATTACTATACATTAGTGATTTCCAGATTTTCTTATCTTCTTGCAGTACCTAATTTTAGTCATATTTGAATTAAAGTTACTCTTGGCCTCTCTTACTATTCTCTGATTTCAACACGTACTCTGTTTGTTTTTGTCCTAGTTCCCTAGCTTTGTCGTACAGATAATTGAATACTTTTGGATCTTTAATTTCTTCATTTATCGTACCATAAAAATCATGCTTCTGTACTTTGTTAGGATCTATCCATCTCTTCTTATCAATGAGCGAGATTTTGAGGATACTTTCCGGCATTTTTCTTGCATTTGGTCTCCATGACGGTTTGTGTGAGTGGATAATGTTAATGGCTCTTCTTTCTAATCTTTTTAATTGCTTGGCATCATGATCCTCACATCTTAAAAAGTACAGTGCCTCAGCCATTCTCTGGATTTCATTGTTACTCAGTTCTTTTGTGTAATATTCCAGGATTTTCACCCACATTCTGGTAAGCCGAATGTACCTTTCTCTTTTATCCAGAAGTTCCGCGTTCTTTTTGAGTTCTTTCTCTTCCATTTGAATCATAAGAAACTTTCTGATTTCCTCCTCTTCATCTTCATCGTCCTCAAAATCACCTTCTTGAAATGTTACTTCAAACATTGGTTCCTTTTTTACTTTCTTTCCTGCACAGGGCATTTCATCAAGCAGTTTTTCTTTTACTCTTCTTTTTAATATGGAGTTACCTTTGTGTGTTTTACGGATTTTAGCGATGTTAGTTTGTCCTTGACCACATTTACTTCCGTCACAGCCTGGTATGGTACATTCTGCATCCATTTCCAATAGTACGAATTCACGATTTTTAATGTTAACTCTGATTTGACTCTTGGTGAATGAGCTTTCTACTCTGGTTTCCCAGGCAGAATCTATCTCAAACTCTACAACCTTTCGACTCATTCTGAAAATTTATATTTGTTAGTACATTTCGATGTCTCTCTCAATTGATTAATAAGCAAAATTCAACCCCATCTTCCGGTCGAATTTTCTCGTACGAGGATACGTCTTTCATGATTGGGTGCGTACATTGCCAGTTTTCCATAAGATATTCCGTATAGTACTTTCTGTCTTCCGTGGACACTTTGTTCATTGCCATAGTGTATTCATTTTCTACTTTTTGTACGTCGTTTATCACATGGTATTTACCTTCGATAGTACTTTTGTTAATTTGATGCGTAATGTACCATTTTCGGATTATCTTAGAATTCTTTTCTAATTCATTTTTGTCGTACTTTTTATGTTTTATCTTAACGACCTTCATTCTAAATATAAGTTTTGTTAGCATATTTCATTCCACGCAATATACATAATGTTCGCGTTTTAATTAATTTATACGGTTGTTACTGGTGTGTTTTATTTCCTAATTGGCGTGAGACAGAATTTAATCAAGATGGCAGTGTCTAAATTTGTTTTTTGTTGACAGTGAACGATTTGGTTTTAGATCCTTAGTATGTACATTTTTATTACTGTTTCATTTGCTTTTGTTTTCGAATTTCTTCTACTCTCCACTCTTCCCGTAGCCTTTCTTCTTCATAATGAAGTACTTCCAACCCTCCTTCAAAACCCTCGTCTTTATTTTTAATATGTAGTTCAACTCGTACTGTCTGTACTTTGTGCCGAAAGTCAATTGACAGTTCCTTTATGGCCAAATCGTATTTGTTGATAACCCATGGTACAAAGACAATAGGTTGCATGGCTTTTATCCATTTCTTACATTCTGATCTCTTTTTCGCAACCACATGTCTGCTATCAGCCCATCTATCGATTTTTCCTTCGCCCATTAGCATGCTTTTGATGCCTTGGAACATGATACGTGCCGCATTCGTTTTGAATCCTAACAATCTTGGTTCATTCCCACTTCGTGCTTGCTCATGTGATACATTTTCATTGTGGAAGTACCCTTTGGACCACCCTTTGACCAGTAAGGAATTCATTTTGTCAGTACATGCTTTGGTTAGTAGCCCTAGAATTATTTATTTGGAACTATATTTTATATATTCGTACTACTACCCGTTGTCGTTAAGTTAATTTCAAATATGTCAAAATATCTAAAATTTGACTCTCCAAATATGATATCATGAGTGACACACGTTCTGAAAACGTCATAACTGTACTTGATATTGAGTACTTTGATCTCGTTTAGCATGTATTGTACGTCCCCGTCAAATTTTTCAATGGTACGACAATTTCTTCTATGCATTGCTTTGTCTAGCGCATATTTGGCTCGTGACGTGTTGGCTACTTTTTCGGGGTCAACTACAACAATACGCATTCTGAATTAGTTTGTGTATTATATTCTGAGGCGTGATTATTTTTGGCAGACGTTTATTATTTAATTTTCATTATGATACTATTTATAAAAATTTCTGTATAATCTTATTCGTACACAGTTGTATGTCTTCGTTTTCAGAATCAGATTCAGAGTCAGTGACATTGATATACGTTACAGCTTCTTCGCCATTTTCTTCTTCAATTTCTTCTTCCGTACTTCCAATGACAATGGTTTCGTTACAAATGTTATTACTAGATCTGCTCTTCTTAGTTTCAACGGTTCTCATTCCACTGGTACGATCCTCTAGACATTCTTTTCTCTTTTTCTCTGGTGTGTCATCGCTGTCAGACGATATGGTAAATCTCCCTCTGCTTCTGATTTCAGTCTTTTCCCTCTTTAGTACTGGTACTAATTTATTTTGTTGATTGACACCTTGTGCCATCTCCTCTGTCTCAATTTCCGCCTTTTCACCTGGTACTGGCTTCATCCCTCTCTCAACATTCATTTCTATTTCCATACACCATCTTTCCAGGAACTCGAACCTGATGTTTTCGTACTCCTTGCTTTCAACTGTTTCTCGTAGCAGATCTCTGAATTTGACCATATCGAATCCTTTTTTGGTCTCACATAGACCTTTTAGATCGTTTGCCAATTCAATTTCTTTTCTAAATTTGATCAGCACGTCAACCATTTCTTTTAGATTCTTATTTAGTACTTTTTTCATTCGTATTCCAGTTAATACTTGCAGTCTATCAATCAAGCTGTTATCGTCCCACTCTGTAGGCTGATTCAGTTCTATTTCTTGTACCATGCCCAGAATATTTGTACGAAAGCTTTCGATTTTTGGCATTTGAAGCAGATAGTTTCTTCCAGACAACAACTCTTCCTCTAGTACTTTATACTGCAATTCCGTTCCATCTTGTCTACTCAGAATTATTTGTTTAACCATATCTTTCGTTTCTTCATCATACACAGATCGTTCGATTTCTCTTATTTGGTCCACTTTGTCTAAAGTGATGTAGTCGGTAGTTTCACCTTTTTCTTTCATGTCCATCAATAATTTTCGGATTGCTTTCATTTCTTTCAGCATTTCATCTGTACCTGTTCTGATCTGTTCCGTTCTGTGCTTCAGTTTCTTACTTTTCGGTTGGCGTTTGCGTTTGTTACATGGTACGTTGGTTTCTTTTTCACAAGTTTCCCATTTACGTTCTATCAGTTGCAGTTTAACGGCGTTGTATTTCTTTTCATAGAACTGTTCGCAATCTTCACTGATCACTATTGGTATTTCGGTTATTCCCCTATTTAGTACATCATCTTTGAATCGAAATTCCAAATTCATCATTTTTATTGTGTCCGCTCTGTACTTATGCCATAATTCTTTGAGGTTATGGTTGCCGTCAATTGCATTCTGCGTCCAATTTTCTTTCATCAAGTCGTTAATCCAGCTCACTGTCTCTGGGTTCGTGGTATTTATGTTGGCGTGGTACAGTCTGTATTGTTTGATTAACTCTAGGTCTTCAACAAATTCTTCAAACACATCATGTCGTACTTTCCATTCCAATTTGTGTTTTACTTTAATATCCTCATGTGTGATTTCGTAAAAGTACCACCCTTGCTTTGCGTTGAGGTATATCCCATCGATTTTTCCGTTTCTTGCCATGATTTCCAAAATATTCCCAATCGGCCAATAGTACATTGCATTGAAAACTTTTCCTTTTTTATTTACGGTTTCGATTTCTCTGCTTGATACGATTCTCGGATTTTTGTTGTTGGACATGATATCAAGTCCAATTTGACTTCTTGGACTGGTGTTGCTGCCTATACCTTTCCAGATGTAATAACGTTTGAAATTGGAATCGTAGATGCCATAAAATCCTTAATTTATGTTACAGTTTTGTGTACGGTTTACTATTATGATGTTGGTACATTATTTATGCTATTCGTTTTTGGTATGCTTTATAACTCGTGTGAACGTGTAGTACTTTTATCTTTTGCTATATTTGATTACGTCCGTATTTTTCTTATCCTCCCAAAAAGTGTTTTCAACAGTAACCAACTGTTTCCAGACTTCCTCTTGTTTTATGCTTAGGTTTATACTTTTTGCTACATTCTTTAACATATTTCCAACATCTTTCATGGTTCTAGCCTCTGCTCTATATGCCGCCCAGCTTACTGCATCAAATTGTAGTCCTTTTCCTGTGTATTCTATGTCTACTGGTGCTTCTAAAAACGCTTTTTCAATACATCCTGAACAATTTTTAGGATTTTTGTTTACTCTATGCTGACATTTCCTTTTATAGTGCCCTGTTAACATTTCAGCAAAATCATCTGTGCCGATCATTTCTCTTATATACAATGGAAGATTATTGAATAGAGGTACAGCATTATACGGAAACATCTTTTCGTCTTTACTTTTTTCTTTAATGATCATGGTTTGCAATTGCCCTTCGCCTACTCTGTATATTCGTTCTGCTTCTGCTTTACCCGAGTCAAAGTTCACCCTCTTGAAGTGTTTCGTTCCTTCTTGCCAGTAGAACATTTTTGCTACCTTAGCGAAAAGCTGATTCGGTTTGCCATTGGTAAGTATGCGGTTGAGAAACCTGAGAATGCATAATTCATGCAAGTTTTTATAATTCAACCATCCTGCTTCATGAAAAGCTTTGCGGTAACTAGTACGATTCGTTTTAGTGGATTTCCATCCATATATATCCTCAATAATTTGTACTATCATTCTATCAATTTCTTTGTACGTTTTATCGGTTTGGATTGGCATTATTTCCGCCCCGTAATTAAGATTTCCATAGATCAGCGCTCTTGCTACTTTGCATGCTTTTTCCCTGTCTATTACAGACATTACATTAATTATGCTGGTACGTATTTCTACTAATTTGCTTTTCAAGTGGTTAATTTGTTTCTTAAAGTTCAGATTGTAGTCAAAACGAAAGCCCAGGTACTTTATGCTATTTTCTTGCATTATGTTATGTTTTTCACCGTTTATTGTTACTTCAATACTGCTGTTTCCACTCTTACCTAGTATCATATAACTGCACTTGGCTGGTGCAAGTTTGAGTCCGTTGAGGTCTGACCATTTAGAGACACTGTCCATTATCACCTGAGTTGCTTCCTTCGCCATTTCCATGTTTGGTTTCGTCATCAGTACTATACAATCGTCAGCAAATAAAGTAATACTTGCTCCGGGCACTCCTTTTATTACTTGGGTAATCGTTCCCGACATACAATTAAAACCAATTGGTCCTAGTGCAGATCCTTGTGGCAAACCAACCGCTATGTGTTTAATTATGTTACTAAATAAATTTCCCTCTCTGACTACCGCTGTTCTGTCATCTAATTCACCACATAAGTACCGTAAAAAGTAACATGTTACGAATTTAGAAAATCTACTTTTAATTAGTGTATGCATAACTGTACCAAACGCATTTTTGAAATCTATCATGAGCATGTACGTACTAAAACCTTCGGGGGTACTATGATGTTTCATTAAAATATCGGCCATGGCGGTACTGCAACTGTGCTTTTTCTTAAATCCATGCTGTTCCTCTGGTACAATTCCGAATTCATCCGCGTACTTAGCTATATTAGCCGAAATCCACTTCCCTCTCATACTAGCTAGAATGGTGGGTACTTGCAACATTCTGTTTGCTTCAATTGCAGTGGGATCTTTATGACTAGATTTATTAATACGTACCATGGAGTTATGTTTGTCTCTAATCGGATATTCCCCTAATAGTACATCAAGTTTCATCATGTTTAT
>SCLD01094941.1:0-11890 GCA_004367895.1 Oikopleura longicauda | reverse complement strand
AAGTAGATGATTATATACTGGCTATGAAAAATTCAGAAAATAATCATGTCTGGCTATTTTGTGAATTTGACTCACCTGCCAGTTGTTGAAAATTGAACTTGAAAGTTGAAGTAAAACATGGAGCGTCTAATGACGTCTCCAGAGGGGCAAATCTTTATGAGACACTTTTATCAAAAGATCTAAATAATCATAAATCATTACAGGGAAAGGGTGAAATGCATACAGTGCCTCGTATACATCGTGAATATGCTACCGAAATTCACAAGAAAAATGTTTCAGATTTTGATGTAGCCATGCTACAGAAACAGCATCTAAAGAATCAAGCTAATAATTCTAAGAGAATTAGAATGATTAGGAAACACAATAAAATAAGAAACGAAAAAATTAAACATTATCGCCCCCCAGTAGATCAAAATTTCGAAAGATGGTATTCGCCCCTTAAGCAAACACCAATTTGGTACTCGTATAAAACCAAAAAGTGGCAGTATCCACCAATTATTAAAACTAATCGTCACGTAGAAAAAGCTCAGAAAAAGTTAATTAATAAAACTATAACGAAATGGCTTAAAACGGGGGCGCTCTGTTTATTACCCAAGGGTAAAAAACCAGATTTAATAACTCCCTCGGTGTTCGCAAATGTGGTCATGCCAGGACGCCCTCTACCGGACCCCACGAAAAAAGAGCGTATGTGCCACCATGGTGGATATGAAAAATCAATAGAAACTTACAGTCTACCCTGTAAACTGGAAGATCTATATAATATAATTCTACACATACAGCCATATGACCAAATGATTAAATCTGACGATAAATCAGGATTTCACCTGGTCAAATTAAATCAAGAATCACGACTGTTAGTGGCTTTTGAATACGAAGGAGTATATTTTACTTATAGAGGGGCGGTGTTCGGTTCTCCACCGGTACCGGCCATATTCCAACGGGTGAATATGATTGTAATGAATTACTTGAGAACACTCGGTGTTCGAAATTTTCTTTATCTAGACGATAGAATGACTTTAGATTCTATTCATACCATTTATAATGGGGTACCTCGAAATGGTTGGGCCACAGCAGCCATGGTAGTAGCGGCAGGCGGTTTTTTGTCCCTAGAAAAGTCAGATTTTCAACCAAAAATGGTTCAAGAATTCTTAGGACTAAAATTGAACACGGAAACGTGTGAAATATCAGTACCAGAGCGTAAATGGAAAGTTTTTCAAAAATTGATTTCGGATATACTTCAAGCAGGGAATTGCTCGTTTCTTGAATTACAGCAGATTAGAGGTAAATGTGTTAGTTTCATTTTAACTAACCCAATGACCAAGCTATTTATTCGTGAAATGAATAGAGTCATTGCGCAAGGTAATAAAAAACAACTTGCAAAAATGGATACAATCTACCTTGATGACAAACTTAAAGATGAACTCAAAGAATGGATCAGGTAGATATATCTAAATAACCGTAATTAAAGTTTAATCTTATGCGTTTTCAGACTTCATTTCCTCAAAATGAGAAACAAATTCTGGCAAAAAGATGAAAACGAAAACGAGCTACCGAACAAAATTGCATTCACTGACGCGTCAAGCTTTTCAGCAAGTGCTCTCGTGTTCAATGATTCAGACGAAGCCGAGATTAAACAATGGTTTTTCGACGAGGACACTCAGGAAGAACCCATTTATCTTAAAGAAGGTCTTGCCATCCTATGGATGTTAATGTATTTTAAAACTCAACTCACTGGGAAGAGAATAGTTCATTTTTGTGACAATCAGGCAATAGTTTTTTCGTTTAATGGTCATGGAACCAAAACGGAAAAACTACAGAATATCATAAAATTGATCTATTTAGAATTAGATAAAATAGGCTCAAAACTGATATTATACTGGGTTAACACCAAAGATCAGCTGGCGGATGAAGCCAGCAGATTCATTGATTACAACGAAGAATTTGTCCCAACGATATTGTACAAGCGCGCTTGTGAAAAACTTAGAATTCAACCAACAATTGATGCATTCGCCACATCAGCTAATAAAAAATGCAAACGTTGGATTAATTTTGGATTATCAGGAGACCCTGATTGTATATCCTTTGATTTTTTCTCAACAAAACCTTCAGATCTGTTAAATGAGATTCTCTGGATCTTTCCACCAAAAAATCTCATTCAACAAACTATGGCTCATTTAGCAAAATATTACAAAAATCACAGATTCTTGTTAATATTTCATAGTTTCGGAGAATTACCTATAGGAGTACCACAACTATTACAATTAGGGGGAAAGCTATCAAGCTTTACACAATTCCCGGCAACAATAATTCCAGCCGAAAAACAGTTGAACTTTGAAGGGCGAATGTATTATGGCATATGGAATACAAAAATACGAGCCACAAAAATCCTTAGAATGAATTGTTGAGATATATTTAAATATCGAAATATACTATATTCGACTCGCTATTCTAAACATAGAATTTTTTAGAATGGCGAATCCAGAGCAGCTAGCAGAATTCCTGAATCTGTACGCATACGAAAGTGGCCTGAATGCTCAAATGAATCAATTACGAACCAATATTCGAAGTTTAGTTCAACATCCTCGAGCGCAACAAGTAGTAGCAGATGAACTTCGCCGTGTTATTTTAGAACACAAGGAAGTGAGACGAGAATTACGCCTTATGGCGACGCTATTACAAATCAATGTACCGATTGCATGAATAATCTGTGTTGAAGTTTGTTAAAACTGAAATTAAAAATCGGACCAACCCCAAAAAGCCACAAGTCAGTATCAGAATAATCCTAAAAATAAGGCTTCATCTTTTTAGAAGGAACCAAAATTCGTAATATGGTAAATTATTTTATTATAAGTTTATCATTTACAAATAACCAAAACTTAAACTGAAACTTGATTTTTTGAGTTTCCTAAAAACGAAAACTAAAAATTTTAATTCTAGGTCAACGAAAATTTACCAACTCAACCTAGAAATCCACTTCTAGAACCTGAATTAGATGAGATTCCGTTAGAAGGTTTAGTAGTCTTTGACTACGAAAATGAACGTGTAGACAATTCAAACTGGCCAGTCGTTTGGATGCAAAGGGTTCATGATAGATATCGACTGAGAGCAAATGAAGCAAGCAGAAATTTTGCCCTTCGGGTAAAATTACTGGAATTATTGGATGCCGCTAAAGAGGTAAAATCAATAACCCTGTATACATAAAATTTATAAATATATATTTAGCAATGTACGCAGGAAGATTTCTATTTGAGAATACCAAGGGATTCACAAACGAAAAAATCACTGACATTTGTACCATGGGTCAATCGACATGCTCAAGTAAGTAACTCTGCCTTCACGATAATAAAACAAAATATTATCGAAATAACGAATTATTAAGTTTGCGTTATATTTGAATATCAAATATTGGATGCCTCATGCAAAGATTTTTGTCAAGCCAGCACCGCTAGGATTAGATATCGTGCTTGTTGGTCGCGAAATCAACTGGCACACAACTTGTCAGTTGGTTAAGGAAGAGGAGAATGATGAAGATTTGCCGGAATTAATTCCGATCTAAAATCTATGATTGAGTAGCAATGCTACGAAATGAATGTACTCGAGTGTAAAAAGTTGTAATTATACTAATTTTAGAATTGAAAAATGAACACCGTCAATCTTTCGCTTGCTCAAAAGCTAGAATACAACATCACGTGGATTGAAAACTATCGACTGAAAACCCAAGCCCACAAGCAAGATATGCAAAATGAATTCATCAAAGCGCGATCCAAGCTGAATGAATTGGATTTTAACAAAAACTGGAAAGATGACTGGAAACCTTGGGGAACTAAGGTTCTCATTCATCATTTGCTAGAATCAATCCTGTTCTGCGAAGATGCTGATCGATTTTTGAAGTCCAAAAGGACTGAAACGGAAATGCTTTTAAAAATTCAGCAAGATGAAAATTCGGTTGACCCAATCAAGCTCGCCGAACATCAAGTTCGTCATCAATATTTGCTGGAACAGATGGAGCGTGAAAGTGAATCAGACTGTGAGGAATTGTTAGCCCAACTGGAAATGGGCATGCTCATGACAGATGACGGTGGAAAATTCCAGGTTTGTTAAAAAATCTCAATTATATTTTTTTCCGTCCAAACAAAAAAAATTCACAAAATTTACCAAAATTACCATAAAGTTTATAAACATTGTTTAGCTACAATTGGGACGAGATCTGACCAGCGCATATCGACCAGTGGTCCGATCGAATTACAACGACAGCCCCTATATTAAACGTCACAAAAATAAGGGATGTGGCAAACGGGAAAAGAAGCCGGCGAAGGTAAAATCGCAATCAAAAATCAAAAGAAAAGATTTACAAGATGTGATCAACCAAGCGGTAAGTCACATACAAATTATATCCAATTCCAAAAATTACGTATTTAGGAAAGTAATGATGGATTCGTGATGATTGCGCAGCAAAAAGCTGCTAAACCCACACCGAAGCTGAATAGATCAAAGGGAACACCGGATTATCGATTAGAAACGGTAATTGTTTAACAAAAATTAAAATATATTGCTAGGATATTTATGTCGTTAAAATCAACATCATATAACGCCATGCGAATCTATTTCTTCAGAATGAATCCATCCAACAACGACTTGAATCACTTTCGGAGACAAGTCTCCTCAATTTAGAAAACGAACTAACCGGAATGAGTAAGTGTGTTAAACGAAAATCATAACAAAAATAAAATTTTTTATTATAGACCAAATGGACCATAGCCCAGAAAGCTTGGCTGAAGACATACCATCAGCAATGAACTTGACAGCTTAAAAATATTGAGCTTCAATGAAGCGAAATCTGACTGTAAACCGAATGTTACTGAGCCTGTGTCCTTTGAATGGGAGTGATTGAGAAAGTAACCATATTTTATGGAAAATGAATGAAATCACACAATATCCCGGCACTTATCAATAATAATTTTAAGAATGGGGGCCGAAACCAAGGAAAAACCGAAAAACAAATTTCGGATTCCGATAGAACTTGCAGTAAACGATGATGTCTCCAAAAATAGGTAAAAAAATTATTATTTATAAAGACTCGGGCTTAAAATTATGTCCAAGGTTAAAAGCCAATGAAATAGACACAATCACCCCAGCGGACATGCTGTCCAAACTGACTGATGATGTCGAATTCGCGCTTGAAGAATACAATACAGCTCTCGAGCTGGAAAGTCAAGCAGAAAAAACGTATCATCGTCGAAAATTGCTCGATTTAAATCGACCAACGAATCCAACTTCGGATGAAGAACTTCTGCTTAAACAAAAACCAGAATATTTTCGCAAAAGATACAAGGATCGCATGCGAATCCGAATCAAACGAAAAGAAGTCTGGGACAAAAGAAAGCTTGCCAAAGAAAAGCATAAAACCGATGCTGATGATTCAGAACGAAAAGAAAATTGGGTCTATAAAGAGGGCGCCAATTTCAATATCAGATGGTCATCCTTACCAAGGTAAGATGTATTTATTGCCGTGCAATGCACGAAAATTAACACACTCTAAAATATCTATTTTAGCTACCTCAATGACGATTTGAATTTATTCAAAGATCGTGAAGATCCGGTAGTAGTTTATGTTATTATCAAAAATAAGCTACAAGATTGCTTGCTCAAGGATTTCTACTTGAGTAATGCAATCGGGTTGGCAGGACGATTGTATCATGCACTACCTGATCAATACATCAATGCTCGTCATTATGTTGATGAAATACGAAAAGTATTGCAATCCAAAGTGGGAGATCACACCCTCACAAGAAAAATGGGACTCAATATTACATCTGTGATGCTGGGTCTTGAACATCAACGAAAATTTGATTGCCTGATGGCAAGAATTGATGATTCACCGTTTCTGAAAGAACCTTTCGACAGGGAAATTCGGGGCAAGATGGTGAATTATCAAAAACAAGCATTAGATGGCCTGGACAAATTCCAACAACTGGGAGCGTTGTCCAAGAAGAGTACGGATCTGCTTGGATTATACACCACAAATAAAATCCCGGTCCCATCTACTCCGAGAGTGAAAATTGACGGTCGACAAGACCGGAAACGACGTCCAAATCAAGATCGGAGACAACCGAACGAACAACGATCACGTTCGGCGAAACCGAACAAAAAGGTCAAACAGGAACATCAAGACCGTAAGTTCCGCCGACCAAATGAAGGACGGCCCCGAGAAGAAAAGGACGTAGACACGAAGTCCAGACCAAAAGGTGAGAAGAAAAATCAAATCTCAATAGTCAGAAAAAAAGATCTCCAGCATATAATCGAAATAGCGGTTAGTAACTGGCGATCCTTTTCATGACATACCTGTAGTCTTACGGCGAAAAAACTCTTTTCTGACACACGTGTCATCAATAACTAAAAATTATTTTAAGGGCAATGAAGACCAACAAAGATCTTAAACTGAAACCGAAAATCTTAAAATATTTTTCCGCCCAACCAATCACGTTAGGCAATGTTGTTAACTTAGCTAAATATTTATATGAGCTTGAAAGTTTTCAGGCCAAAAAATTATTAGCAACTAAACGTTTTAAAGGTATTATTCACATCATAATAAAGGTCATGAAAATTGCTGATCCCTTAAGATCAAAAATAAAGTATTCTTTATATGACACCATACAATCGTATCGTACAAAAAATGGCTCGAGAGTAAACCATGCCCGTATTAAACGACCAGAGCCTTTAAGACAAGCTATTCACAACTTATATTATAATGTGAAAAATACTGATAAAAAGTTTGCTAAAAATTTTTCCACTCGTAGGCTACTTAGGAATAAAATTACTGCCTTACATGCTCTAGGATGTTTTTGTGCAGCACGGAGGTGGATAGATCTGACCAGAATTAGGTGGGATAACATGGAAATAACGAGGGTAGAAAATATCACCTCGTTAAAATTTTTTATTGCTTGCTCCAAGAGCAATCAAGGTACCAGAAACGAAGGAATAACTTTAATGGAGGATGGTTCAAACCTATGCCCAGTAAAGTTATTTATAGAATTTTGGATTTTATGTGGTAGACCAAAATACGGCTTTGTTTTCCCATGTGGGCACAAAAATGCCAAATATCCAAACCACGAAATATGTGACCAATGGCTATCCAAACGATGCAACGGTCACAAATTAGGGAGTAAAACTTTTACGTGTAATGGGGAAGTTAATGGGGATGTCACATATGGTGTATACCTTAGGGAAACCAAGAGACTAGGATTCACGAAACTCCCATCTAAAAATACTTTTCGAAGGCTAGGGTGTATAATGAGTCATAAACTAGAATTGACCCGAGATCAAATAACAACGACTCTGGGCTGGAAATATGACTCGGTAATGCCGAATCATTACCTTCAAGATCAACTATCCACCTCCAGAGAAGGACTAGCCTTCAAATTAGCACAAAAAATCAAAAAGAACGATTTTTCGTTCCTTAATGACGTGTCTTTCTTATAATGACATTTATTTCGTTTTTACAAAAAACTCAATTATTTTAACTAAATAGGATTTAGAATGATTAACAATCCACCGCCTCCAAATTGTCAACCGTTAGCCCCATACAAATGGATACGAACTAACTCATTGCTTGCACATATAATAATATACGCAATGCCTTGGTACAACTGGGAAGCGAATAGATTGTTAATAACGAGGGAAATTCAGACTAATCGATTTATCCAAATCTCGTTCGCAAAAAAGGGATTTTGGATAAAATATACTGTTAATACGTTTCAAACAAAATTGGCAGTGGAAATTTTTATTAGAACGGTCCCTCTCGAACGACGCGACTAGAATATTGCTCGAGATATCTCGATAAACTTTATTTTGTAAAGATAAAAATATAACCTTAAACATCCGTTCAGAATGATAAACCATGCCCAACAATGGACATCACTGATTCGTCGTTGCATTATAGAGGCAACATGGTCGGATTCAATGATGAAAAAATTCGAATGGATCGAACAAATGGACGATCCCGAGAATACTAGAACGGCTGTAAAGCTTTGGCCTCGAGAAAATGTGATTGAGCTCGAGTTCGAGCGAAATATTGATGATAATTCTTCATACACAGCAGGGAAACTGGTTCAACTCGAACGAACCGATTATAACCGTCTATTAACACTATTATAGGCTGCAAGAAATATACGATAATTGAAATCTAATTTAGATTGAAATGGATCCAGAATCAAACGAATATTTGGTTCATATCACGTCAAGTTTTTGGGCAACAATCTACCGAAAACGGATTCACGCGCAAAAAGAACCAGATGATCGATTCGACTTAGCAGCCGAAATCAATCAGTTACCGCCAATCAATTGGGATCATCAAGATCAAATTGTGAAGCAGATTTTCCGTGGAATGGTAACATATATAGAAGAGGTAAAGATATAGATCATTAATCATCTTCTAACTAAAAATTCAGGGTATTGAACAGGATAAACCGCTTTTCCTGAAAAACCTTATGAACTTTGCTTTGCAACTGCAAATCAACACTCAACTGAACACGACCCAGCACGATGCTCTTAACAGCGCAATCAACTCCATCATGATGAAATTCCAGCATCCAGCCGGAATCACTGCGCGAGAGACAGTCATTCATCTCATGGAATGTACAACAATGCTGCCGGGAGTCTTCAACGTTCAAATGCTATCCTGGAGACAACGTCTTCAGGATATTATTCATAACCCTGCCTTTATTTCAGACTTCACAAGTCTTCAATACAAACTGCCACTGTCTTTCGAAGTAGCAAATAATTTGCCTACTACGAAATCAGTTAGCTCTCAAACTAACATTACAAGCCCCAACTCATCGGAAATTACGGAGTTTCATCAACGAGAATTTCAACTGAAATGGGTCTTGTACAATAAACCCTAAAAAACTAAGAAATGGGAACTAAAAAGTGGGAATCTTCTCCTAAGTTAAAAGGAGAACACATTCCTTAGTTAGTTTAGGAACTAGGAAAATGTGCTTATACTTTAGAAAAAGCATAAGCGGCTCATTTCCATAGTTTAGTATAGTTAATAGAGCATTATTATGTGAGTACGTCTTTTAACGTCTTTTAATGAAAACAAGAATAAACGCTCTAGACTGATTTATAAACTTCGCTATTTGTTTCATTCTGGATTAATATATTTTTAACGAGAAACCAGAATCAAACAAAATGCTATTTGTGTATTATTTTGCAAGCAGGCAACATAATCAAAAAGGGGGTTTCTTCGCGATGTAGAAACTTTTTCACCCCACCCTAGATATCTTACGAACAATAGATTGTTTCCGAAGCTAGCTTCGTCAAGATATCATCCTCCCAACATAGAAAATGTTCTTATTAACTTGAACCGCTTCAGCGGCTCATTTCCATAGTTTAGTATAGTTAATAGAGCATTATTATGTGATTTTGGTATGAAACTTAAATTCCCTTAATTCTATTAAACCTTGAATTAAGGTCAATCTCATTATGGGTATTAATTTTTTTTAAGGATACCACGACCATTTCGTTACTTTTAGGTGGCCGAACCAAAAGTCTATTAAAATTAACCAAGAGAAAACCTCCCTTTTTTAACATTCGTAAGCTGATAAGCTTTAATAAATCCGCGTGAAGATCAGTTTGGCGATTTAAGGCTGTTAATATTGAAATTCTATTCTTTTTAAGGGTGTCCAACCCAATTTTTAAACGTTCTATTCAACGCCTTTGCCCGAATCAAATTGAATTAATCAGAATCGATCTATAGAAAACTAAAAAAAGTGACAAAATGGCAGGTCCCTAATTGACATGTTCCATCGGTTTCCGTGTTCTATTTGGGTCGAATTTTGGCGAATTTTTGGCGGATTTTTGCCCAAAAATTTAAAGCCAAAACCACAAATCTTGACATCTGAAGCGTGATTCCTAATAGAATAATTCCTAGTTAGGTACTGGACAGTACTGCAAAAAACTCGGGCTTATTTTTTACGAAATCGGGCTTATATAGGGCTTAATTTTCCATACATCGAATTAATTTGGTGAAAAAACGGATTTAAATCAGTTAATTTTGTGTCAAAACGGGCATATTTTTTCCAGAATTGGGCTAATTTTGGTTTTAAATCAATTAATTTTGTGTAAAAACGGGCTTATTTTTCCCTAAATTGGGCTAATTTTGGTTCTCAATCAGTTAATTTTGCGAAGAAACGAGCTTATTTTTTCCAAATTGGGCTAATTTTGGTTCTAAATCAGTTTATTTTTTGAAAAACTTTTTTAAATCGGCTTTATTTTGGTTCTGGATGGGTTTTCATAAATAGAGTTAATTTTGTGAAAAATCAGGCCATTTTTGCGGATTTTTTGCCCAAAAATTAAAAGTCAAAACCGCAAATCTGAACATCTGAAGCGTGATCACTGTGAGAATAATTCCTACTTAGGTACTGGACAGTACTGTACAGTGGTTAAATCGGGGATGATCCCTTCTGGACTTTGAGAACAGACGCATTTCACATTTTTCAGAAATTTCTAAAAACGTGATCCTAGCTGGCTAACCCTTAATTCTAACATGTCTTATTACATAGGTTTTACCTTGCACCTGGACCATAAAATGTATTTGAAATAAATAAAAACGTGATTTTTTTCAAAATTTTAGCTTTAGGGTCTTAGATAAGCTTTAGATAACTTCTGAAAAAATATTCTAAACAAACACTTTAGTACAAAAATAAGCCCGATATAAAATAGCCCGAATTCAAAAAAATTGGCCCGATTTAATAAAAAAAATGCCCATTTTCAAGAAAAAAGCCATCCAGTTGATTAAGAACTGATGCTTTAGAACCAAAATTAGATCGTTTTTAAAAAAATTGACCCATTTTCAGAATTTTTTTTAAACGTGAGGCTAACTGGCAAAAATAACGTAACTCTTAATTCTTACATGTTACATGTCTTATTACATAGGTTATTCGATTTAACCACCTGGACCATAAAATGTATTTGAAATACAAATACCGTAAAGTGTCACTTCTTAACCTTTATAAGCAAATCTCGGAAAATTCGTCAAATCTTTATTTTCGTAAAATCAGTTTCCGGTCCAAATTTAAAAAAACTCATTCGAACTGATGATTTAAAACCAAAATTAGCCCGATTACAAAAAATAGCCTAGTTTTTCACAATATTAATTCGATTTATGGAAAATCAATCCAAAATTAGCCTGATTTTGGAAAAGATAAACCCAGTATTGCACAAACGATTTTTAGAAGCAAAATTAGCCTTACTACGGAAAAAACGCCCGTTTTTTTTCACAAAATTAACTCGATTTATGTAAAATCAATTCAAACTGGCGACTAAGATCCTTAAATTTCCAAAAAAATGGATAAATATTCGATGATTTACCGATACGGCCCGTTATCATACGGGTTAAACTTAGTATGTTAAAAAATAATTCGATAAAAAATTATTTCATATTATTTAACGTAAATAAAAATCAATATTACGTGGTAAGGTGCTCTGGACCCTTCAAACAGGACGAAAAAATTGTCTGGTTTTTCACAAGATCAACTCGTTTGATGGAAAACCCATCCAGAACCAAAATAAGCCAGATTAAAAAAACTTTTTTTACAAAATTAAATCGATTGATGGTAACTCAATCAAAACCCGAAGATTTAGAGTCAAAATAAGCCCGATTACACAAATGGCCTGGTTGTTTCCAAAAATAACCCCATTTTCACCTAACTAAGCCTGATTTTAACCTATATAAGCCCGATTTATGGGAAACTTTTGAGAAAATTAATATGTTTTCCAGGATTTACCGAAACGGATTAAGGATACCGTACGCGTTTTAAAATTCTGATCAATTTCACAACTTTTTTTGAAACGATCCTAAAATCGACTTCATTTGACCAAAAGACTTTCTTAT
>SCLD01094930.1:0-11891 GCA_004367895.1 Oikopleura longicauda | reverse complement strand
TTATGAATATCAGCACCATCTTCACGATCGAAAACTGAAGATCCAAGAATGACCATTGGTCTCTTTGCTCCTTTCAGGACTTCAGCGAGATTATGTGTACCATTTGCAATTTGGGTCAAAACTAAAAAGGCCGGAAGTTACTTTTTGGATGAATTTTCAATTCCTACTCACTTTGTGGATCATTTCCGTGGTAGTTATAAGTATAAGAAAGGTTTACTTCGGAACCAATAACGTCAACTTCGGTTTCGGCGTGGAGCCAAGCTTTACGGATTCTAGCATTGACCAAAGGAGCTTCGTAACGTGGATTACATCCAATTATAACGATACGATCAGCTTCTTCAACACCAACAATAGTGGAGTTCATGGTGTAATCAGATCTAAAAAACTTATAAATACTGGTCCGATTATTTATTTGATATGTACCTGAAGTCGTTAGAGGCGATGAAATTTTCTTCTGTGCAAACCATTTCGGATCCTGCCTTATTTGCCAAATCTTTCATCAAGCAAAGAGTTTCAACATCGGCGAATGGACCAGATACGACGGCAATTGAATCACCAGCATCGGCAATGGCTTGGGAAGCAACTGACAAAGCATCTTGCCAATCGACTTTTACCAATTTACCGTGTTCATTTCTAACCATTGGTTGTGTAAGACGCTGTCTTTTCAAACCATCGTATGAAAAACGGCCCTGAAATTGTTTACCTATTATATTTCACCCATGAACAAGGAATAATTTACCTTATCGGCAAGCCATTCTTCATTGACCTCTTCATTCAAACGTGGAACAATTCTAAGAAGATCACCAGCACGAGTAGATACAACAATATTTGTACCAACAGCATCCATAACATCGACAGAATCAGTCTTGCGGGTTTCCCATGGACGTGCAGTGAAAGCATATGGCTACAAATAAAATAAAAATAAGCCGAGAAAGAGAAATTCAATTTTACCTTTGAGGTCAAAGCACCAACAGGGCAAACGTCGATAAGATTTCCAGATAACTCAGTGCTCAGAGCCTTTTCAACATATGTACCAATTTGAAGATCGTTTCCACGACCGGTTGTACCAAGTTCGTCAATACCAGCAATTTCTTGACAGAATCGAACACATCTTGTACATTGAATACATCTGGTCATTACAGTTTTGACCAATGGACCAATATCTTTATCTTCAACGGCACGTTTTCCTTCCCAGAATCGTGATCGATCAGATCCATGAGTCATGGCCTGGTCTTGGAGATCACATTCACCACCTTGATCACAAATGGGACAATCAAGTGGGTGATTTGCCAAAAGAAACTCCATAACAGCCTCACGGGAGCGACGAGATTTTTCAGAATTGGTCAAAATCTGCATACCCTTGATAACTGGGAAAGCACAAGAGGCAACGGCTAAACAGTTTTTTAAATAAGGTGTTTATGATGTTTTCAAAAAACCTTTTGGCATTTTTTCAACTTCAACAAGACACATTCTGCAGTTTCCAGCGATTGATAAACGTTCATGATAACAAAATCGTGGAATTTGGACACCAGCCTGTTCGCATGCTCGTAATACAGTGGTGCCTGGTTCAACACGGACTGGTTTTCCATCGACATAAACTTTGACGGTTGCCTTTGGAGCAGCAGAGGCACTGGACACTGCCAAGTGGCGTTTCGCTGCCCTTGAAAGCATTCTTAAAATGATAAAATAATAATAAAAAACATCCTAGCCAAACAATATTATCGGCAATAAATAAAACAGAATAGAATCATTGTGATGGTGGAGTATAATCATAAGAAGGTTTGAATTTACGTTCAGCTGACACCGAGTACCATCCATCGAGGTATTTGTCCATCAAACCAATTCCAAGTCGAACATCTCCCTTTGGTGAATGTTCCATGTATCTAAATGTATTTATCAGTATCTGAAAGCGCGATTTATTTTTATTTTACCTATCAACTTTGTTTTCAAGGAGCATTTTTTGATTTCCAATAGACCAAAATCGTTTCAAATAAAGATCAGCTCTTGGGTCAGTCCATGGTTTACCTTCCATGGTTTACCTTCTTGAACATTGTCTTCAGGTCTAACAACATTTTGAATCTGACCATCTTAGGCAAGACGTATAAAGTGGAGTGTGTCCTCCAGATGGGCATTTGGCCCGAACTTCACATGGCATACTATAGAGACGACGACCATCGGAAAGGTGCACCCCACTGTACTATTCTTACCTGTATACTTGATGGTACAAGTTTTTATTTGCGTAGAAGATATCTTCAACTTTTTCAAGTTGAGAGTGTTTGAGCTTTTTGTCCATACAGATCATTGGATTTTCCAAATAAGGATCATTCAGGTAAGTCAACTCGGGGTTTAACTGAGCTTCAGTGTACAAACAGTAAGACTTGACAATCATACATACAAATAGACCCCATAGCCAACCAATTTCTGGAAGTCTGGTCATGAATCGCTAATAAAATAATTGAATTCAACTTTTTAACAGTCACGGATACTTACGACAAATTTGGTACCCCATTGATGTGGAGCAACTGGTGTATTATCTTCCCAATTTGGCAATAGAGAAATGTAAGTTCTCGTTTGCGTGACCAGAACAGGGCGTGCTAAGGTTTGTACTGGTTTATTGAGCAATTGACGTGTCCCACTCGAAAGAACCACTCGATTCATTTTCGAAAATTCGACTCTCTTCGAAAATATATTTTAGAATAATCGAAAGGAATTATCACATTGAATATCTACTACGTTGAATGAACCCATCTACTATTTGAATGGCAGAATAACCTAAAGAGTCTACTAATAGAACCACAGAAATAGATAGAATTTATTACTGGCAAGACAATAGTTTGTCGTCAGAATAATTTCGTCCTAAAATAGGATTTTGAAAAAATTCGTCATTGGGCTCAGTAAATTTTTATTGCACATAATTTGTGGTTCAAAAAATGCTCCCCAAAGCATTCAGTAGACCCTTGAAATTGAAATAAAAAGGCAGATCAGTGTTTATATTTCTATTTTTTCTTCTAAAAATTGTTCTAGTGTTTCCTCATTCCAGTTTCCAATGCCGACAGTTTCTTCTTCTTTATCGGAATCACCTATTTATAAGTTTAAAATAAGTAATTTATATATTACTTAAAATAATAATAAATATAAACATACCAAAAAGTTTGATAACAGGAGAAGCGCCTTTTTTATATTTAACTTCAATATTTGGAAACTGATTGCTTTTTTTGTCAATAAAGGCCGATACATGGGGGTATCGGCCGAGTTTTCAGGAACAAACTTCTAACACGCCGCGCTAAGAAATATCATTTAGATAGTTCCTATTTATTCAAAGATGTACATAGAACTTTTGAGAATGTGTTTATTATATCGGTCTCACCTTAAACTTTATAAGGCCATCATCTATTTTTTCACAACACTCAGAACAATCGGCTTGCAGTGATTTCAAGCCAAATTCACCCAATTCTTTACAGGATATACAAGACAAGCCTAAAATATGACACTGACACACCCAAGAGCTAGTGTGAAAAGCGTACCTTTTTCAAAACCGAGTTCGTGACATTCAGCATCAGAGTAAGAGACAACAGATGAGATGGCCCCTAAAAGAAGGGGTATCATCCTCTGATCTAAATTAGGATTTTGTTTTTATTTCATTTTCAGGTCCAACGATTTATAAATAATAGTGACCGTCACACTTTGTTCAGAGCTGTACGAATAATTGAATGAAGAAGAGAGCAGATTGGTTACTCGGATCGTATTAAGAACCGTAACGGACCGTAACCCCATGTTGTTTGAACAAAAGAAAAGACAGATCAATATACAGTATTGAACACAAAGGGATGGAATGACTCATAGGGATCTGGAAGTATTTCCCGACTCTGAGCGAACTTGATAGGGGTACCATGTAGGGGATAGGGTGGAAACCGATCACGTGTTCGAAGTGCGGCAAGATCCTAATGCTTTGAAGACGAGCGAGACAAGAAATAGGGATGAGATTATTGACACATAAAATACAAATACAAAATCTCTCTGTCATCATAAGAGCCTTCCGAAGTAGTATTCGGCTCAATAAAGAGATTTGGCAGCGGGATGTATGGCTCTAAATGAGGTGATTATTCTTCCATTCCCCCATTTTGGCTGGTGTTGGTGGTGGTGGTGGTTGTGGAGGAGGTTGATGTTCCATTATTTGTTGGCGGAGGATAACCAGGATGTGGAGTCCAATTAATAACTTCTTCCCAAAGTGCCCTCCTCCATTCATCTACAGTTAGATCTCTTTCGTCAATTGTATTATCATATTGAAGTGGTGGAGGTGCCTCGACTTCCGATGCATCGTACCTTTTTTTAAATTTTTATTTATATCATAGTTTGGATAATTCAAAACTTACCAAATATTCGCATATGGATGACGTAAAGCATCATCAATTGTAGTGCGCTTGTCAGGATCTAATTCTAACATTTTTTGAAGTAAATCGCGAGCCTGAGAAGCTCGTTGACGACTCCCATTAGATTCAACAGGAAAACAACCATCGGGAAATAATCTGTTGAAGTTAATTCCACGGTAATAAGGCCGCGTTCTTACTTTATTTGGTTTCATATTTTGATTTAAAATATTTTTGAATAATTATTTCGCTTTGAAATATTTATGGTTTTTTTTTCGGTATGAAACCTCCCGTAATTACTGACAGCAGGTTGAAGGCGGGTAATGAAGTCGTTTGATGGTGACCCCAAAGTTTCTATAATTTTATTCCATTGATCAATATGATCACTACCAGGAAAAAGAACTTGTCCCCTTTATGGCTTATTTAGAATCCTTATTTCACTATCGTTTATAATACTGTATAAATTCTATCAATACTTTATAGACTACTCGTTTTAGTAAGCCATTCCTGACCATTTCACCAAATATACAGCCAACAGACCAAATATCAACTGTGCCACTATAGGACATGCCCAATATAACTTCTGGGGCTCTAAACAAATCAATAAGTTATATATTGATCAATCCTTTTGTGGCTATTACCTATAATATCTTGTAACCACATATGGCGTCATTGAGAAGCTTTGAGTAGCGGTACGAGCGAGACCAAAATCAAGAATTTTTAATGAACAGTCGGATTTTACAGCGATATTTGAAGGTTTCAGGTCCCTAGAAAAATATTTTTCGAATGAAGTTCTTCAAATATTCGAAACTCTACTTATAACATTTATTTACCTATGAATAATCCCAGCGGCATGAAGATGTCTGACACCACACAGAAGTTGATATAACAGATAAGATAGTCTTTCGTGATCTAATTCCAAGTTTACTACTTGACATAAATTTGCTTCCATTAATTCCATGACCATATAAACGTCTTGAAAGTCATCGAGACATTTTTGTGGAGAAAACACATTTATAAGTTTGATAATATTCTTATGGTTGACGAGGGACATTAGACGAAGTTCACGATATGCTCTTTTCGCGTGAGTGACATTTTGAAACGGTCGCTAAAATGATTTATAAATGGCGATGAAAGACTTGACAATTCATAGACTAAAGTTCAAAAATTATATTTTATTTAAACTTACAGAAAGCTTCTTTATTGCAACATTATCTTTTGTAATTTCATCATAAGCAGCGGCAACAACACCTTGAGCACCTGTACCCACCTGGCGGAGGTTTTTATACCGTGTTAGTACTGTAAACGTACAGTCGCCTACGTCAACCGCATAGAACTCCGCTTTATCACTCGGCATTCTCATAACATTTCTCTAAATTCTCTCTTATGACTCATTTTAAGAGATTAATACTCTCTTGGGGTCAAACTCGTCGATTCCAAGTCGTGGGTTGAAATCGATTTAACGATTAATCGAGCACCGGTTGAATTATTAAATGTATTTTCGAACATATAAGGGATAAACAGCCATGAATCTCGCCGCAATGATGCACGATAGCAAAAGTGCACGACGCAATAGTGCACGATAGCAATTGCACGAAAATGGGTTGGGTATACTAAACGAGATACCAATACAGTTTGATAAGGGCATGTCCTAGTATTAATGGAAATCCTAGGAAGCGAGGACTGTTCGTAAGGCTGAAAATCTCTTTCAAGACATGTCTGTGTCACGAATGTGTCAAATGTCACATGTGTGACACAATTGTTTTTTGAATTTTTTACAAAATGGGCGAAATTTTGAATAAGTTCCGAATTGGTGCCATCTGGAAGGCAACTGTAAATGCTAAAGGGGAAAGGAAGAGATTACGTAATAATAAACGTAGGCGGTACATGCCACAGGATCACCCACAGGACACCCACAGGAGGATATCGCCGCATCGCCACCACGAGGGGAGGATTTTAGAGTTTGTATTGCGCTACTTAATATATAGTAAGCTTGTCTTTTTAAATATAAAATTGCACCCAATGCACCCAAAATGCACCAAGTTTACCTGTTTTTTAAGAGGGGCACCTATCTCGCTAAGTGTCTATAAAGGCTCTAAATGGGCTTAGAGGCGCATACCTTTGCTGACTGAGCCCTGTTTATTTGCCGAATCTGTGTGTTTCTGGTAGAAAAGAGAGTCAGGGGCTATGTTCAGTCTATTCTGGAATTTACGTCCAATTGACATCACACGTTCTTTATTAGAAGCATCCCCAGTCCAAATTGCGACTTTGTCATTTTTCTGACGAATTTGTACCCAAGCCCCACAAATCTAAAAAAGTGTCCATTCGATTCCTGAAAATTTCGAAATAAAACTCACGTCCTCACTGGCATCATCAAATGCTTCGCCAATCAAGCATAAGAGTGTCTCAAGCCAGATACGATCCAAATCTGCAGCTCGTTTCTTTTTGTCCTAAAGAAAATGGTGTATTTTATATCATATAAATTATATGATATGCTTTTTATTATTGACTCACGGTAGTAAGAAGCCAACGGCCTCCATCTCTGTTCTTGGTATCCTCCCATTCTGGGACAATACCCTCCTTGAAGAGCATATAATCACACCCGGTTGGCAGTTTTGAAGAAAGCTAAAAACACGATTTGAAAATTTGCATAAACATACATACAAATAATATGATTCGTATTATATGAATCGTACCTGAATGTGATTGTAAATGGCCCAAAAATCTTCTACGGTATCGAAGGTCGTTACAGGACGGCAGTTATCTTTCCATTGTTTGCCTTTTTCATTTTTAAAAAACCAAAGGGTCCATCTGAATCAATGAATCACCACTTCATTTCAGAATATTGATTATTACCGGTTTTGAAGGGGATGTTTATGATCTAATTCAGCGATGGGCTCGACTGTTTTTTGGGTACTGTCAGTGATTTCAGTATTTTGCATTTTTTCTTCAACTTCGATCATGTTTATCAAGTATATTGCCTAGTGAAACGGTGTGTGTGTGAAACGAGGAGGACTAGTAGGTAAAATCGGAAGGCGAAATCTAAAATAAAAGATTTATTGTTACAAGTTTCAATGAATGGATTTGTACAGAAGGAAACAGAAATCATACAGGACTTTCAACTTGGGAACTTCGACCTTCTTGTAATTCTTCTTTACTTTGCTGAATACTTATGGATTGATTTGATACATTAGCTTTAAATTGGATGTCAGAATATTTTTAAGATAAAGGACAGGCCAAATTGCCCGAATTACGCTTGGGTGGTAAAGGGACCAAGACCATCGGGAAGACGAACCCCACTTTAAAATTATGTCCAAAGGGTCGTACAAAGTGTTATTGACATGTTCCTGAGGAAGAGTACTCTTCGTCATATTCGTCGTCATCAAGATCATCATCGTCATCCATATCAAAATCTATGTCGTGATTTGAGCTGTGCTGTTTTGATTTAATACAGTATTCGCTTTGAGTCATTGGTATGCGAACACCATCTCGTAACGCTTCGTCTTGACTATCTGCAATCTAAAGAATTTTTTTTTTGAAAATGTTTTCAATTCAGATTTTTCTAAATTCAAACAAACCTGTTTCGCTATAATTTCTTTGTACTTATTATCTTTTCCTTCTTTCCAGTTTCTAAAGGCGACAGATGCATCCACATTAGCGGGAGAGTATGTATTAGGCTAAAAATTGATCAAAAATATATTTGATAATATGTGATAAAATATAAACCTCATTCAATAAAGAAATTATTGATATCAATACTGTCCGAACAGACTGTGTTGGATTCCATCGTTCTCCAGGAAGTTCTCCTCCTTGTGGATCATCTATTGGTGGATGCAAAATTGATATACAAACCTGAATAAGAATAAAAAACCGGAAAACTTATTTCTAAAAAAACTAACCTCCCCATTTTCATATATGTTTGGATGCCAAATTTTTGTCAAAAATCTAAAACTTGGAGCAGAAAAAGGATAATCTCCTGGAAATCGTATGTGAGCTTTGAAATAGCCGCCGCCATAAGTTGTCCCCGGTGGACCAAAAATTGCAATTTGCCAATCGAATATGTTTGAGTCGTCGACATGGAGTAATCTATAAAACATTTATAATATATATAAATATTTATAGTATATATATATACAGGGATACTTACTTGAATCCCTCAATTGGATCTTCTGATATCGACTGTAGTTCTCTCATTAATACTTTAGCTGAAGTCGACATAGGAAGTGGCATTTTTCTGATTCTTTATCTAATTGATTTTGAAAATAACAAAAACTTAATTTTGAAAAGCTTCTAGAAATTCTTGTCATTCTAAAAATATCCTTTTCTTTAACGTATTTCTTTTTTAATATTATTATATTTTATAAAGCGTTGTATGATATGTAGGCTAAATACGCTATGCCAGTCAGTTAGACCACTCTACAACAGAAGCATTTGGAGGTAACATAAAGTGGTACTGGGATCAGGGAGACCCGGACGCGAACCCAATATCCCTGAAGCGGAACAAATCATACAATATGATTTTGAAGACAGAAAATTCACCATAATTGCACACTAGTGATAATAATCATACCACGAAAGAGAATTCAGAGTTATAAATTCATTTTCGTGGATATATTAACACTTTCTACTTTGAAAACTCAAACTAATAAATAAGAGGTAACTCGCAAAAGCTATAATTCGCGGAGTAATGGATTTGAAATCGGATTTTTTGGATTCAGCTCTTGAACTAAAGCTTATTTGAAAACAGCAGGTGGGAGTTAAGGCACACAATAAACGCAAAAAAACTCAATGGTGCGGCTAAATTGTTAGTGCATTCTTCTCAAATGGAGTATGCACCAGCCGCTTATTAGCTTCTTTCTGAACACTTCTCTTCACTCGATTATAATTGAATACGCCAAAGCAAGCCACCATCATACCAATAAAATTGGCAACTGAAATAAATAAATATCTTTTTTTTTTCAAATAGATTCAACTTACATTTGACAGGATTTTTCAAGGTTAAAATGGAGACAACTATGACGACAATTCGTTTTGTTGCATTAGCCACACTGTAACTGACTGTACTGATTAGTGAAATTATTGTAAACGCTGAAATTCCTTGGATAAAGGCCATTACACCAGACAGTACTAGATAAATAAATATGTGTGTCATTGATAGACTCTTCTCGTTTGATTCGCTAGCCATATGTTCCACAATCGCTGGAGCGTCTTTTATTATGTTCTTTGTGTATAACGATTTTCTGAAAAATGACTTATGACGTCATCTGACCTACTCCATTTATATTGGTCATGATGACGTCATCGGTCGTGACCGGATTCTAAGAAAAATTCAGCTCCAAACAAAACTAGACATGGATTACGATAAAGAAAGAATAAGGTCGATATCTCTTACCAGAAAAAAAACTGTTCGTCACTTGAAAAAAATCCACATAAGAAACAATTCCTGTATAAAGCCAGAGTGGGAACATCATGAGAAGTCCATAAGTACTAAGATATTGCAGCAATAAATGCTGATGAATGCTAAGATCACGAAGGGCTTTTTTAGTGTAAAGACCCTGAAGGGCAAATCCAATGGTTGATACAAAGGCTGAAAGTGTTCCCAGCAAATCAAAATTAATTTCAGATATTGTTGCCATTCCAATTCCAACAAAAATTGGTATCACAGAACAATAAATTCTCATTGGTTGCCGCTCACCCCAAATACACCTACCCAGCAGTAACACCCAGATAGGCATTGATGCTTTGATTGTGTGAGCATAACTGACTGCCACTAAGTTACTTATTTAGAAATGTTATTTTGATTGAAACTTTATACCTTTGGATATAGAAAAGTGAGATGAAACCGTCGCGAAAAATTTGCCAAATGACAGAGGTAGAATCGTCCATTTTAGAACCTGATAAAGGGTTATTGTTTTGCCCGATCTGGGTTATTTTTGATTATGTAAAACTTACATGTTTTGTTACAGATACCCTTGGAATTCTCATGATTTTTATAAGTGGATACAGGCATATTAGTGTTGTGATATTTTGAATAAAAGATACAGTAAGAGGATACGGGAAATCTTTTATTGGGATTTTCACGATTCATTTGATAATTTAATAAAAAATTATAAACATAGTCAATCCCATTCCGTTAAGAACAATTTTATTGATTATATTGGAAGCAGATGAAGCCGTGTACCATGAAAGGCATAATAATACCACTTTGACCGCTCTACTTAAACCATTCTTTTTTGGTTTCTCTAGTTTTTTGCTCATTTTTTCCGATGAAAATTTCCAAACTATTATATTGATGAAGAGTAACCAATTCCTTTTGTCCGAATTCGCCCGCGGAGATCATCCGACATTCAATCTCGACCGGGGTGACCGAAAAAAGACCACCTTAATGAACTGAGGATTAACATATTTAACTTGGTATTTTTCACAGCGGGGGCAATTAAGATGAAATATTGAACAGGAAACGAAATACACATTTATCCTTCTACATCTTCTTTTTTAGCGAAACGGCTTATTTCTGAAATATAAAATTAAAAATAGTTTATAATCAAGCTCTTTCACCCTTTGCGGCCGGTGTCGTGACGCACTCCCAAGCTAGAATTCTCTACTGGTTTTGAAACAATCATCGTGCGGTCATTTGTGTAAGTAACATTGCGATCATTCGAAGTCGTATCTCCCCAGGATTTCGGACTTTTTGACTCGGATCCCCAGGAGGTATTTCTATTATCACCATTAGCGTTCCAACTTACATTCTCACCCCAGCCACCAGTTTTCGATTCATTATTACCCCAGCCACCAGAGGAACCCCATCCACCACCAGAAGTCGGGTTTGGTGGTGAGGCACCCCAACCAGATCCTTTTGTTGTATTATCATTAGGTCTATTATCATTTGGTTTACTTCTTGGTTGATCCAACCTTGGTTTTCTGTCTTGAGGTGATCGTTTCGATATTGGTGATCTATTTCTCTTTACCGGTGGTCTACCACCGCCCCTAGGTGGCGATCGTCGGGGCGAACGGTTACGAGTTTGTCCAGTTCTGATAGGTGATTGAGGCCGTTCACCTAATCGTGCCCTAGCAGATTGAGGATTTTGTGCAATCTTGGGTGGGCTACGGGCATTGTTTCTAGGTGGACTGCGACGGCGGTCACGTTGATCTCGAGTCTGACCAGGGGTTCTTACTGGACTACGCCTTACTTGACGTCTCGCAGGAGAGGACTGACGTCGATTTCGTTCTAGTTCATTCTTTTTCTCCTTTTCTAGTCGAGCTCTAAAATGATATCTTGAAATCTATTACGTTTAAGGGTACCATCCTCAGCGAAATTCATTAAAACTTCTAACTGTAGTGATTTGAAGGTTAGTTTTCGGCGCTTATAAGCGAAATTTAGGCTGGAAGAGGCCTAAATAAATGCTCGCAATTCCTAATCGGAATCCTTTTTCCAATCATTCGCCATCTTTAGTAGCCACTACCCCAAAATACATATATTTCGTAATTATGGGCCATTACTACGTTACAATATGCCTAAAGTTA
>SCLD01094919.1:0-11895 GCA_004367895.1 Oikopleura longicauda | reverse complement strand
GGAAGTTAATTCTTGTACGAGTAGACTCGTTTCTGTTAAGAACTTAAACTTCCTCTATACAAAAATGAACCCAAAGTTACAGAATTCCCATCCGTTGAGCAGCGTCTATCGAACATATGTTTGAACCTGTTCGCACTGTTCGACGAATAAAAAAATGAACCGTTCGCACAATTTGAACTGTTCGCTTTGTTCGCACTGTTCGCACTGTTTGCACTGTTTGCACGATTTGAATTAATCTTTGTTGGCACTATTCGCACTTTTCGCACTGTTTGTACTGTTCGAACTGTTCGCGCTATTCGAACTGTTTGCACTATTCGAACTGTTCGCACTCTTCGAACTGTTCGCACTCTTCGGTTGCTTTGCACTGTTCGTGGTTAGCATTGAACAGTGCGAACAGGCTAACAGCGAACACGTTTGTTCGCACTTCGGTGGATCTTGACGTTGGATTTTGAATTGACCGAAAAGAAAAATTTTTGTGATTTTTTCCTGAAATCGTCGCATCGGAAGTGGTTCTGGTGCATCATAAATCGGGCCATGTTGAGTCGTTTTTGAAGATGTTCCAAAAGTGACAGATTGATTCGATTTTCGTGTCACATGTGACGATTGATCATATTTTGGGTTACTGTGGCTTCCGCTACTCTGAAATATTATTATTATTCCATTGTTAAAATTCTTCAAAGTCATAAATGTTATTAAATGAATTAACCCAGATTTGACCAAAACATCTGAGCCAAAGGATAATCTAAGAGGATCATCGGTTTAATATTAAAGTCTAATAAAAATAATGATTCGTATTTTTTTATATTGTGGTTACCTCCAGCTGAGAACACCGCAGTCAACCGGGTACGACTACTACCGGGTTGTACTACCGGTAGGTCGAATAAGTTGATCAGAAATGTCCGAAACTTCCGCTGGTCTTAAACGACCCGGACGAGAATCATAGTCTACTTACCCAGAAAAAACTGACCATTGATTGGTTTCAGACTTAATTCCGAGAAAAAGTAAAAAGATGAGAGTAAGGCTTATTTAAGGCTTATTTTAGGCTTTTTTTCTATCTTTTTAAATTTTCTAGGATTGAAGTCTGAAACCACCTACCAAATGTCTACGTAAAATTAGAGAATTGAATTTTCGGTGTGTCGTTCCCAGGAAATCGGTATAAATTTGGTATCATTTTAAATAGTTTCAAAAGTCCTAGAATCTGAGCTATTTATGCTCAAGTTAAATTCACTTGGGTGAAAAAAAAATCACAGAAATCAAGCTACATATGAATCATATGATATGATATGATACAGTTCAAGTGTCTCAATTCAAATTGAACCCGTTTTTATCCCAAAATTTTGAACCCCGAAAATTTCCCATTTTCTCTTACCTTTGTAAAGTTGCGTTCTTCGACAGATGGAAAAAATCTTATCGAGTTTGAATTTTCAACAAATCCCGAATAATCATCATTTGCCAAGTTTGATTTATTTTTAGTTCTTATATTTGGAACTTTAGTCAGGGATCTTTAAAATAAATTCATGAAAGAAATCAGGACGTTCAGGGTGGAACCGTACGGAGTCCGAACCGTTAGGTATCCCCAAACCTTGGTAAGATGTACCCGCCATGGTTGCCCATCTACTTGGATTGTTCAAAAAGCTTTTTTCTGTTGGATCATTTCTACTCTTTCGAAGGGCTGGTCACGTGACGGTGTCAACTTCACGCAAATCTAACTTAGAGCGAGTGTTGGTCGAGAATTTGACTTGGAAACCCTTTTCCTTTTCTAGTGCTTTCTTTGCTGGTAAATGATTATAGTTCAGCGATGATTTAGCATGTAGAAGATGTTCTAGAGAGAGATTCACGGACAACAGCGGTCCGGCTCGGACCGTCCGAGCCTCGGACTCCGAGTACGCTCAATGTATGTCCGGGAATCCCTTTCTGTATTTATCCGACGGTTATTTCCATCGAGAGTATATTTGTTAAACGATTTATCGTGGAGATAATTTTGCGCGACAAACTTATTTTTCGTTTCACTAAAAAATATTTTGAGAGGCATATGTTATGCCCAGAGTGAATTCCCAGAAAAATGCTATAACTTATGCGCCATAACATATCTGAGTATATAAATTGTCATATTCTGCTCACGCAGAGGGAAAAGAGGCGAACGAATCTCCGAATAATCAATATAGAGGGCGCCATTTGAGAAAATATGACGATTTATATGTTCATATATTTTATATCAAGAATTGCACTCCAAAGGGTTTTTTCGAAAACGGTCCAGGTGCTAGGCTCCAGAGAACCGATCACACTGCAGTCATTGACTCAATAACCGACTTATTACCTTTGAGATTGTAGCAGTGGTTTATGATTATATTCTGGTCCATGTAAAATTGTATCTTCGTATTCACGGTGTGTCCAGCCACTTGGTTCTGTTCGTGCCCTAAGATAAACTATTAACCCCTATTGGCAAATCCTTGAAAATTTTTCCAGAATTCCGAGGTTTGACCCAGCGTATTTTCTGGAAAAATTTTCCAGACACTTTTCAAAAATACGATTTCTGGGGTTTGATCCAGCGTGTTTCGTGGAAAATTTTTCCACACGAAAATCATGAGCTAGTGCTCAGTAATTATTGAGAATAAAATACCCTGATCAAATCGAAATCATAACGATAAAAACAAGTTTAAAATCGGTCATGTCCTAATTTGTGTCACGTTCATGTCCTGAATGTGTCACATTAAAATGTCCGAGGTTCGTTAAATGTGTTTAAATATGTCTCAAATGGCTCCAAGATGGTCACACTTATTCCGCGTCATTTTAACCATCATTTTCACCGCGGTTTAACCACAGTTACTTTTGGTTCCAACTAACCGATAACTTGCTGGAGTGCCAATTTGGAGCGAACCGGAAACTGGTTTCTGAAAATAAAAACTCTTTGATCTTTGTGTCGTCGGTCCCACGTGATGATTATGCTTTGTCCATCCTTATTCCAGGGATATACTGACTATTTTGAATCGGAATTGACTACACCGATCTTGGTCACGTGAATGACATTTTTCGGAATTTTGCCACAAGCTAAAAATTTTTGTACGGTTTTATCTAACGCTCATAACGGGAATTAATATCATGACTTGCTCCCATAAGAGGGAAAGAGGAGGAGGAGGAATCGTGGACGATTCTCCGAATATACAATATAGAGGGCGCTATTCAAATAATCATGATATTAATTCCCGTTATGGGCGATAGTCCTCTTGGAAAATGTTCGTACAGTTTCACCTTGTCCCCTTCATTTAAAAAAGTACAGTTTCACTTTGTTTTACACTAAGTATCCCCCAAGGAATTCTCGATCCCTTAAAAAATAGCCCCAAAAAAGAGTCCTCATTTCTCAAACAGGTAAAAATCCCCCTAGTTATTGACCGTCCCCCCATCGTTGATACCGACATTGATGTAGAAATTATAAAATGGTCCGTGCGTGTAGATTCGTGTATCCCATCCTGATTCTTGATAAGTACTGATATCACCATTTTTCGCCGTCACCAAAGGTCTTTTCTGATTTAGAAAAATCAAATTTTAAGTCCGCCAAATATCGCGATATATCGGTAAAGTCCGACAAACTTATTTCGTTTTAGAGGAAAAAGGCTATTAGACGCTTTAGTTTAATGATGCAGCTGGTCTTACAATCGGTATTTAAACAAGGTTCGGAACCGAGTTCATTCAGAATTTATTCACCAATGAGATATGTTCCTGAAATTACAAAAATTTGAGAAAATTTGTGAAAAACTCGTAGTTTGGTAGTGAGTAAAACTAGAATATTCTGAGTACCGTATGTTACAATAAATTGATTTGACGAAAGAAGGATTTGGGCATCTGTGAAGGTCAAAATAAGAAAAAGGTCAAAATAAGACATGCGTTTTTGAAATGACATCAATTTTGTAATATGTGTAGGTTCAGTGTTCAGGTTCAAAATCCGTCATTTTGAGCTAAAATTCAAATGAAAATTGGTATTTTTATCCGAAAAAACCATTTTTAAACAGAAACTACAGTTTTGTCAATGAGGGCGTTATTGTGGTGAGATGTCTATATAATATGATTTTATTTGATTTTTGAAAAATTTGAAAGTTTCACCCCTAGGCAAATTTGGTCCCATCCACGAGAACGACTATTTTTGGAAAAATCTCCACCCACGCAAGACGTAGGAGGCTCAAATTCTGGCTGTAGGGAGTCATCCTTGATGAGAAATAAGATGCATAATTTTTTTTTCGAAATTCGATAATTTTAGACTTTATCGGAATAAAGTCTGAAATCTACCATTACGGTAGCTTGGCATTTTATTATTTCTGTCAACCCACTGGAAAGTATTTTTGGGGGCTATCAGCAATCAAGCAAAAACTATCTTTCAGAAGGAAGCTTGTTTTGATAACGGAAAGACACTCGAATGAACTTTTGATGATAGGAACTTTTTATATAATAGTGGGGTACGACATTAGAGTTGCACTTTACAAGCAAAATTCGCCTATTAATTCATTCTAAAATGCTTCCTAAAGCCATAGTTTAAGACGAGTTCCATTTTAGATGGTTACAGATTTAACATTATGAGTCACCAAATTCCTATCTTGATAGAGTTATGTTTAACCATCTAAAATGAAAATGGTGTAAACATTTTGGCTATGCATTTCTCGGGTCAACCGGTACTATAACTGATTTTCAGACGAGACTTAATGTCTACCAGTCTGCGGTTTATCAATAATAATCAAACTATTAAAATATAACCCCGCTAAACCGCGGTGAACGGCTTGATCACAGCGTTTAATGATGAAATCGTCATATCCGATAACTTTTCCGGTAATCATCGTATGTTTCCGGTTTTCCCATTTTTTTGTTGAAACTTATTTTAAAACCAACTTTTAATTGAAAGTTTGAAACTTTAAATCGTACTACTGTCACCCAGAAGACATGTTTGACCTTCTCATAGCGGTTACGATAAAAATACTTCAAGGTCTGATGATGTCACAATAGGTTTAGACTCGGATAGGTCACACGGCGGATTGACTAAAGTACCTCAAGTTCAAACCTAGTCTAAAATGGGGTGCGCCTTCCTGAGAGTCGTCGTCTCGATACCACATCATTTGGAATTCGGACCAAATGGTCACCTGGAAGAAGCACCCCGCTTTACTAATGTACTGTTTTTTATTGGACCGAAAATTGCGCCTTTAAAATGTGGGAGTCAAATCGAGAATTAGAGGTCATCTAGTGGTCGAAAATCGCGGAAAACCCAAAAGCCTTTTCAAGTCCAAAGTGGGGTGCGACGTTTAGATGGTCGGTGTCTCTATACCGCCACAAGCGGAATGACGGTCAAATGGCCATCGGAAAGACGCACCTCACTTTATCCGTTTAAGGCCATTCACGACCAGTTTTGAAAATTTTAAACTAAACTTATGAATAGTTCACATGACTGACGGTCAAATGGAAGACTTGCTAAAGGGAGTTAATTAATAAAAGACAGTTCTAGAGTTATGACTTGATTAGACATTCGAACTTGAGTCATCGAATGGTCCAATTAAAACGATGTTGGTGGCTATAACGGTACTTACCACCCAGATTAATAATGACTAATTGAACTTTGAAAAAAAGAGGGACCAAGAGAATTTAAAAATTAATAAAATCAGGAATAAACTGACAGTTAGGTGGTCTTGACGTGACTTGAGCGTGACTCGGACGGTGACACGAACCCGAACGTTTCGTGACTATGTGTCATTTTAACAACCACATTGTGACGTTTAGTGATTAACCAATAGTAAACCAGATGGTCTACTCTCTGAATGTTGACAGCAAACATTCTTCAAAGAAATTTTATGGTTCTTAAATTCTAAATATAGAATTGGGTCGAACAACTGCCGCTTAAAAATATAATTTCCGGTTATTAAAAAATCATGACTTGGCTTAAATTGGGTTCACAATAGTTTTATCAGAGTTATGCGGACATGGACCCGAGTGGACATCACTCGTGAACATCACTCGTGAACATCAGCGGACACGGGCAGGTCCATGTCGGGTTAATAAACTATTTTGAATCCAAAAATAGTGATGATGGGTGGTGGTTTTCTTATCAATCGGAATATAATCTTCTGGAAAATCTTTCAGAGCATATGTTGGTCTTTTTGCCGTTAAAAATTCTGGAAAATTCTGGAAAACATTTTTTTCGAAATTTTTGAATCGTGCCCCAAAAATCTGACAATAATAGTTTTTTAGAGCTTAAGCTCGAAAAATTTCGATAATTCATTTCAACGGTATTCCTTTTGTTAACAACCCATCCAGTGCCTCTATGCATTTGAATAATTGGGCTTTTCTCTGGTATAACTCTTGAATAGGGGTTCGTGGACCGTTTGAACAGAGACATTATGTTCACTTTTTCCGGCGATCCCTGCCTTTTCGGACATTTATCATTCCATTTTCGAAATTGAACTGACGTTTCTGTCGACCAGATGCTGACAGGATTTCTTATCACAAGATAACTTTATGGTTTCTCGGACGGCTGGTCCTGAGTCACACGCTGGGCATGGCGGACGATGATTTGTCTTGTAGATGATTTTTTGAATAGGTCTGACTCATGTATAATGAGTAAGATAGGTGGGAAGTAATGTCATGGAGGTTTTCAGCGGAAGTCTAGCATGATTGAATCAACCTACCACAACCCTTTTTGTAATTTAGGTCACTATCAGATGTAACTGTCTCGATCACCCTTCTTAAATTTTCTGCCAAGGAGTCATATTCTAGAGACTCTGAGATATCCTGAGAGTCACACTCATGTAAAATATCATCGCCTATAGGGGGCAACATTAGTACTATTAGTACTTTTAGTGTACGGGAAGGATCTGATGTCAAGAGGAGGTTATTTAGATCACACTGAAGTTAGATCACACTGAAAAAGTTCGGTTTAATGACCGGTATTATCGAAACCGGCGGTAAATAGCGGTTAAACCGGTAAATCCAAACACTCGACTAATCATCCGAATCGACGAACACTTTGTTTTCGACGAACATTTATGGCGTGACATAATCATTTTACCCTTATAAGGAAATCTATGGTGTCACCGTCCACCATCGCACGACCGCCCACTTTAAGAACCGTCCACTTTTCACTTTAACTCGAATTTTTCAGTCAGGCACTAAAAAGCCCTAAGGCACTTTTTAGTGCTAAGACACTAAAAAAAGGTACTGGCACTAAGACGAGTTTCAATTTAGATGGTTACAGATGCAACATTACCGAAATAGGAATAAGTCACCAAATTCCTATCTTGATGGCGTTGTGTTTTACCATCTAAAATTAAACTTATCGCGAACCAATTTTCGCGCTATTCGCAACCCTGTCCTCGAAAACTGAATCATTTTTTTAATTTTAGGGTTTTCGGTAAAAAAATTTTGGAAAACGAGTTTTCCAAGTGAATTTTCGAAAAACGGGTGATATTGCCATGAAACGGGCTGAGTGACTCATGCCCTGAAAATTTAATTATTTCATAATAGTCGCCCAAAAGTCACTTTGAAATAGCGATTTTTCGTAGTCGATCGTTTCGTCACTAACACAAATGTATTTTGAATCTTTTCCAATCAATCTATGTTTATCAAAAAACTTTCAACGACTCCTCAAATGGGAATACAGATGCCCAGTACAAAATTAAAACCCGCTGAATAATCAAAATTCTAATTTTCAGTCTAAAAGTTTTTTAGACATTTCGATTCTATTTTTTGGGTCCAAAAGCCTTGTTTTTGAACTGAGGTAACAAGCGGTACATTTAGTCATGAGAAAATTACAAAAAAAATCACAAAAAAATCACAAAAATTCACAATCGCGATTTGAAAAACTCAAAAATTGCTTATCTTGAATTGAAAATTTCAATGACTCAGAACTAACATTGTTTTTAAAAGGCCAATTTTTGCTGAAAAATCGCAAAAAATATCAAAAAATCGGTTTTGTCCACCGAAAATCACAATTTTTTTGTTGAAATTCGAAAATTATCAAAGCTATAATATAGCAAGGTCTTGATTTGAGGCATTTTTTTTATCATTTTTGACCAATTTTTGAACGCTTAGGGTGTATTTTGATACAAAAATCGGAGTGTGACAGAACTGTCCGGACGACAGCCCAATGAGTAGTTATCTTGTGGTCCTTGAGGCTCCATTAGAAAGACTAGTCGCCATCAGATCTCTGATTTCTCTTTCAAGATTTCTTTTTTTTTCAAAAATCAGAATCTTGTAACTTTTTTTTAAGCAACAAAAGAAAGAATAAACAATACTTATACTGTACCCCTTCACTAAACCAAATGATATATATTTGCCCTTGAAAGTGTTCCATTATAAAGACAAGTAGAGTGTCATAACCTGCATTAATAACTAGGGTAAATAATCCTCAATTTCAGAATTTTTTTGCCGAAATTGACAAAGAAAACTTTAAAAAATTTTCGAGAATTTATTTTAAATTATCAATACGATTGAAATTCAGGTTTTTGAATTTAAAAAGGGACATTTTGGTCTTTAAATTAGGGTTTAAAGCTGGAAGAGGTCGTTTTTAACCTAAAATTGGACATTTTGCCCAAAAATTAAGCATTTTGAAGCCAAAATAGATGGTTTTCAACCTAAAATTGGACATTTTCGTCCTAAAATTAAGCATATAAAGCTGAAATAGGTGGTTTTAATTAAAAATCGGACATTTCGCCCTGAAAGTAAGAATTTTGAAGCTAAAATAGGTCGTTTTCAACCTTAAATTAGACATTTTCGTTCTAAAATTAAGAATTGGAAACTGAAAATATCGTTTCAAACCTAAATGGGACATTTTCGTCTTAAAATAAAGCATTTCAAGCTAAAATCGGACATTTCGCCCTGGAAGTAAGAATTTTGAAGCTGAAATAAGTCGTTTTTGACCTAAAATTGAATTTTTTCACCCCGAATTAGTCATTTTGGTCACAGTTTTTAGGAATAGCCAATTAAAATTCTGTCTTGACGAATCTATTGAGTGGGGTATTCTAGCAACATCTCCATTCAAGGTTAATTTCGATATATTTCATGTCATCTACGGATGATTTGTACCATATATCAATATTTATGATTAACGTCCAATCCCACCTGGGGTAATAAGGCCTCTCTGAATAATGCCCTCTAGCCAATCGTCCGCCATGGACCACCCAACGGGTAGGGTCCCGAAAATTTTCGAGAAAAAGGAAGTGAGGGAAGCTGTTTCAATAATCGCTAGAAAAATGATTTGCAGCCCTAGACACGCCTGTTGCACACACAATTTTCATTGGTAATTGACGCTAAATATTTCCACAGGGCAAACATGATCTTGACTTCAGTAGTTATGAGACAAGTAATTTAGTTACATAACTGTATTACTCATCAGTTATTATAACTCATATAATTAACTTTATGTTAATGTTAAGAAAATGTACTGATCAGATTTTTAGAATTTTTGTTTTTCGAAAATTTCATATCTAGGATAAATTACATGAAATTGGTCCTCTTAAAAAATTAAGCTTTGAAGCCATTTTCTGGGTAATTTAGGTCAGCAAAGGCGGGAATCAGACTTTCTTCTGAAAATTTTTTTGGGAATTTATTAGATTTTGAGCCAAGAATCGATACGTCTTTTGCGAAAGTTTTAGCCTGCGCACTTTAATTCAACCTACGCACTCAAATTCGATTTTTGGAATAAAGTCTGAATCCCGCCAAAGCTCTCTCCATATTATATATGTCATATTTAATGATTCATATTTGATGAGTCATCGAAATTGACATAAATTCAAGGCCGAATTCCAGAGCTACTGTTTTGATAAAAAATGACGTAATATCACTTGGTTCAATAAGTGTTACATCCGGTAACAAACAAGCAAATAAATGATAAATCAAGTATTAGATAAATAATGATAACACCCCCCAAAAAAACTAAAAAGTACACAGAACATCTGCTTTGTTCCAGCTGAAATGTTCCGACTATACAAATATTATTATTATACTGTTTAATTGGTAATAGTTAACTTGGAAACATAACTTAGAAACATTATTAACTTGGAAACACTATTATTAACTTGGAAACGCTTATTAACTTAGAAACAAGACTATTAACTTAGAAACAAGACTATTAACTTAGAAACATCAATATCAACTTAGAAACATAGTTATCAACTTGGAAACAAAATTATTAACTTGGAAACATAATTATTAATTTGGAAACGTTTTTATTAATTTGGAAACATAAATTTGAATCCGGAAGTTTGCTTTGAAAAGCAAGTTTCCAAAGTTTCCAAAGTTTCCAAACTAATAATGTTGTATCCAAGTTAATACGTGTCTCCAAGTTAAACATCGTGTTTCAAAGTTAATAATGTTTCCAAGTTAACTATCATCGTATAATTATCGTTATTTTTTTTCTCATTTTTCGTCCGTGACGTGGGCACTGTAGATGTAAAAACGGGCAGATGTGGACACTTAAGACCGAATGCGTTTAATTTAATAATGGCACTGTAGATCAATACAGGTGTCTACGCTTTGATTATTATCTCGGGATCGGCTACGAAAAATTCTATTTTCTATAACGTTGGTTAAATGCAGTAAAGATTCATAGATAGGTTGAATTTCGTGTAAAATTCCCAAAATTTGAAAAGTCCAGGTTTGACCTTCTGACTCGGACCATCCAAAATGACCCGTTTAGACCGCCTAGATTATCTCTAGGGGCCGTCCAGTTTGAGTGATTACATCAAAATTAGTCATGAATCAAAATCTGATTAGGTTTGTTTTTAATGTGGTTATAAAATGCTGCATGTATGATATGCAAGATGTGCGGTTTAGAGCAATTAGAAAAAGATATGATCTATTCCTAGGGACACTTCTCCTAGAGGCCTCAGGGAGTCTAGTTTTTAGTCTGCTCAGATAGAGAGAAATTTCAAAACTTTCATTTTCAAGCCTAAATTGACATTTTTGAGGGAAAATCCCAAAAATGATAACTAGGGTGAATTTTTGGATTTTAACGAATTCACCCTATATATGATTTTCGCGATTTTACTGAAAATTGCCATTCCAATAATGGCTATTTTCATGAAAATTCTAAAAAATCGTATATAGAGTGAATTCATAAAAATACGAGAATGTACCCTATTTATCATTTTTGTGATTTTCCATCAAAAATGACAATTTAGGTTAAAAAATTACAATTTTGAAATTTCTCAGAATTCAGCCTACAATAAAAAGACCAAAAAGTACCCAGAAACTTATGTTATCCAAGAATAAGCCCGGTCAATTAGGACTAGACCAAAATAAACGGCGCGGGCTCGTGCTAATGGTGGATACGGTATTCGCACAAGTTACTTATTGTATATAAATTATATTAATTAATATAATTTATCATATAGTATTTCATTTTATGCGTTAATACTCAACGATTAATTTGCACGTTGAGCGTTCAGAGTACCGTTCAGAGTACTTTTTGATACAGTTTCAAAGTACTCGAGTCTCGCAGATTGTAAACAGGTAAACAAGATTTAAAACTCAACACTCACATTAACAGTTTTTATTTTTTTTATCAAAAACTTTATTAGAATTTATTACTAAGAGAATATTTCCTAAGAAAATCTATGAATGGGTTTTGGAGCCATAAATTTCACCAAATTCTGATTCAGACAATTTATTAATATTGAATAGACTGAAGTGGAAAAATGACCAAAAATCGGTCAATATTAGATAAAAAAAATGATCAAAAATGAAAACAAAAATGGTCAAAAATAATAAAAAATGACCAAAAATGGGTAGTTTTCCCAAAATATGGTCAAAAATCGATAGTTTTGGCAAAAAATGATCAAAAATTAATTGGTCAAAAATGATCAAAAATGGTCAAAAATGATCAAAAATGGTCGAAAATGGTCAAAAATGGTCGAAAATGGTCAA
>SCLD01094908.1:0-33930 GCA_004367895.1 Oikopleura longicauda | reverse complement strand
TTTAGCGTCATTCTATCAATCAGGAAAATGGCAAAAATGTGAAAAAGTATTGAATCCTCATCAAATCGGCCTACTTCTCTTATTGCGCCAAATAATGTTATCAGGATAGTTTAAAATATAATTTTACTCTCATTTGAACTATACGGTATAGTCTATACGTTTCATTAAACCTCAAAAGATGAAATAAAAAATTATGAATTTCACAATCAAAATATAATTTCACTATTACGGGTTCAAAAATATCTTACCCCAAATGTGATAGACTTTTGTTCTCCGTTAGCCGACCTTGCCCAGTTTCTTTCACAAGTGCAAATAAGCCCCCCAGAGCCAACCAAGAGAGCAGGATTGATCATCGAAGCGGAACCAGAAGTAAGAGATCAATTAGACCAAATTTATAAAAAAAATTATGCTGCTTTGGCGAAACATTCGATGAAGACTTGGCTCAATCCTTCCAATGATCAGATAATGAAAGAGGCAAAAGATTTTATGGCCACTTGGGACTTCGATAAACTAGAACAACTAATTGATGAAATTCCAAAATGTGAAAAGTGTGGTGCAGAAGCGACAAATCGGTGCGGTAAATGTAAACGAGTCTGGTATTGTAGAAGGCAATGCCAAGTTGAAGACTGGTCTGAACATAAGAAAATTTGCGCTCTTCTCACTGAATCGTCGAGATCTTGATGAAACAAAATCCTGCCTTTCTATAGTTTGAACTTTAGTAACTGTATTTTCATAAAGATCTATATTTTTTGATAATTTTTGCATTTTATTATTTGAAATTATTCATTGTAGAATGGTAAATTACGGTTTGGGAGTACCGGTGAAAGTTCTTCACGAAGCCGAGGGCCACGTCGTAACTGTAGAAGCTTCAACTGGCGAATTGTATCGTGGAACACTCATCGAAGCCGAAGATAACATGAATCTTCAGGTTTGCATTTACGAGAATGATACTAGCTATTGAATATTGGCAAAATTATATTACTTCTTTAGATGCGAGACGTCACTGCAACATATCGGGATGGTAGAGATGCTCATTTATCAAATATCTACATAAGGAAGGATTTTTAAGTTTTTAAATTATAAAACTACTCACTTATTTGCATGTCAATCATGTCACAGGATTCATGTGACGTGAGCCAACCTTTGAAATCTTGCTAATAGAGGAAGCCAGGTCAGATTTTGTATTTTACCTGATATGCTTAAAAATGCACCCATGCTTACCTATGATAAAAAATCGAAACAACCGAGAGGTCTTGGTCGTGGTGCATACCGTGGAATGGGTAAGAAGATATTATTTATAAACTGAAAAATAATAACATCGTTTCAGGTCGAGGATTAACCAGAGGACGTGGAATGCCTGGTGGTCATCATGGTGGTGGTCGCGGAGGTGGACGAGGAGGTTATGGTGGGCGTGGACGACCATCGTCTCGTGCCTTCCATGGTACACCTGGTTTTATGCGTAATTCGGAAAGAGCTAAATATGGTGATGGTGGCGGTTATGGCCGAAGATAAACCATCTCTGAAATATTGACTCGTAGTCTCGAAAAATGATATAACTGCCACTTATTGGCAATCCTGTATGGGAATTTTGTCACTGTCAATTAACTGTACTGTACCGTACTTCGACAGTACCTGTTCTAACCTGTTTCAAACTATGATTTTTTTTTCATATCTCTTTCAGAATGAATAGATTGATAGCTCGTAGTTTAGTTTCGTCAGCACATTTAAGAGCTGATCCGTATAAAGGTAAATAAAATAACTCCAGTCTGATAAGCAAAACAAATTAATTTAGTTCTTGGTGTATCAAGAAAAATGTCACCAAAAGAGATTCATTCTGAGTACCTCAAGAAGACTATGAGCTGTCATCCGGATATTCACGGCGATGAAAAAAAGAATGAATATTTAGAATTACAAAAAGCATATGAACAAATTAAAGGTGAGTATTTCTCATACATTCCCAAAGCAATGACCGAATTTCGATAGAAATGGGAACAAAAGGCGGTCAAGAGTGGTCTGGATCAGCATTCACTTCTGAAAAGGGCCAACAAGCAAAACAGTCCTCACCAACAAGCTTCAAGTTCATGGCAAATGCAACTGAATGGAATAATTCACGTGCATTCATGAGCAATGCTAATTTAAGTGAGCAATTAGAATCAACTTCGGTCACAGGGAAGAATTATATGGAAAGCACTAAAGATCCTCGATTTTTCACAAAACAGAATTCTGAAGATACAGATGATTCGGGAAATCAAGGCAGTTTCTTCCAAAAATTGGGCCTATCCGACAAATTGAAACAATTTCGAGATGGTCTCGAACGAAAAAAAGAATAAGTCTGAACCTAACTTGTATCGGATAAATATTTCTTCATAATTTAAATGTGTTCTTTGTTGTAGTTTATAGAATAAATCAGTCGTAACCTACCTCGTTATACAACTGTAATCCCGGATAGTTAACACCAAATTTTTTAGAATGTTACCCTTATCGCTTTTGAAAACTGCGGTTAATCATCCGATGTTGGTTGAACTAAAAAATGGGGAAACATACAATGGTCATTTAGTTAATTGCGATAATTGGATGAACTTGCAACTCAGAGTAAGTCATCGGTAATGATTTATCTTGGAGAGTATTAATCTAATTTAGGAAGTTATCTGCACATCACGTGATGGTGATCATTTCTGGAGAATGAACGAATGTTATGTTCGCGGTTCCACAATTAAATATCTTCGTATTCCCGACGAAGTTATTGATATGGTTAAAGACGAAAACATTCAGCGAATGAAAGCTGCCAAGGTTTGTTCAAATGCTTCTGAAATTATTTCTTAATCTATTCACTAGAACCGAAATCGTGAAAATAATCGCGACAATCGTGGTAACAATCGCGGCGGTCGTGGTGGAAATAACAACCGCGGGGGTCGTGGTGGAAATAACAACCGCGGTGGTCGTGGAGGCGGTGGAAACAGAAACCAAGGTGGCCAAAACCGATACTGAACTTGAAAAAGTGAAGACACACTGCCCGGCTCATCTGATTGGACAATTTCGCAATATCGTCCAATATTTCAGTACCCAACTGAAGTCCCCATCTTCTCTCAATATTTGATAAGATTTCCGTCTGGATCATCAAAGCTAGGGATCGTAACCTATGCACTGTTCATTTCTGTCCCGAATTCTTATTAAATAATTTTAGCTTTATATGTTGATTGTATTGCAAATCATTCATTTCTTCACTCGGCAGTATTATTATTTTGAACAAAACTGCTCAAATGAAGATCTAAATGATCAATTTATTGGTTTGTCTCAGTTTCGGTCGATCAAGATATGTTTAATGTGACCTCACTCAGCAGTATTATATTCAAATATAATAATATAAACTTTCGAGAGAAGTCAAGTTGCTCATATCTGTATTAAAAATTCTCTTTGTTTTATAATCTGAAATTTCACTTGGAGGTTAATATATAGATTAGACAGGAAATAAGTAAGAGCGACTCCCATCCTCATTTTATGCTGAATTTATTTCCCCTCCTTCCGTGAATCACTATCTGATTCATTGGATTCATGATTATTCCGGTTGATACACCAAATTCCTATTTTTTTAGAATGACGAATAAAGACGATCCAGCACTCGGCGAAAATTTGATCGAGATTGTTGCTGGAGATGAGGGTTGGCAAGATATAGTTCTACCAGATGGAGCTCTTAAGTCTGGTAAACTTGATGGATTAATCGGATTTCAGGAAGGCTTGCATGATTCAGTCTCATGATAGTCAAGTTTAGAAGGTGAAACATCAAAAGCATATTGTAACATGAAGTTGTATTCTCAATCTCAATAACGTATTTTGAATATTTTCTGAAACTCTTCAAAGATCACTTCAGGCTTAAGTTGTCCGCCATTCTTAGGCACTGTTCAACCTATATCATTTCAACGAAAAAGACTAAATGCAAAGCTCAATTAAGGAATTTGTCCCAAAAAAGAAAACAAAGCAAGCCCAACGTAAACGAAAAGCGGACATTCTGTTTGGACAGGAAGAGAAAGAAAATCCTGAAAAAGTTGCAAAAAAGAAAAAGGATGAAAAAACTAAAAAAAGGAAATTAGTTCGGATAGACACCGGTTCCTCTCTCGCTCAATAATAAGCCCCTACACGTTATATAGTTCGAGTCTATTTTCATTGAACTGTACCAAAGACGTCGTAAGAAAAAGAAAAAAGAGGTGGTTCCCGATAACGATAAGATGGAAGTAAGTTCAGTTTCAACAGATGATTATATTTTCACAAATGATATGAATAAATGGAAAAGAATGAATTTAATCAAGCCTCTGTTACGAGCACTTGATGAACGCAATTTAAATGCTCCAACGGAAGTCCAAACTCAAACTATCCCAAAAGGTTTAAATACGAAAACAAACATCTTAGCTGCGGCTGAAACTGGTTCTGGTAAAACTATAGCATTTGCTCTACCGATTATTCAAAAGATCCATGGTCATCTTGAAAAATTTGGTGATGGAGCGATAACGTCACAAGTCGAAATTCAAACAGCCGATGGTGAAGCAAATCAAAGTACAGATTTTAGTATATTTGGTAATGAAACGAAAAAAGAAGGTCCGCTTGGATTAGTTTTATGTCCTACACGAGAGCTTGCTGTCCAAGTTCATGACCAAATCAAATATATTTCTAAATATACAAAAGTTCGGACTGGTGTCATCATCGGTGGAATGAGTACAGATAAACAAGGTAAATTTTGACATTTAGAATCAATCTATATTTATATCTTCAGAGCGTGTTCTAACAAAAATACGACCTCATATTATTGTGGCCACGCCTGGTCGTTTTTGGGAGTTACAATCTCAAGGTCAAGATTTCTTACAAAACTTGGATCTAGTGAAGTATTTTGTGGTTGACGAAGCGGACAGAATGGCCCAGAAAGGTCATTTTGAGGAGTTGGGATCTATAATTGCTGCGGTTGGCGACTGTCAAAAGTTTATTTTCTCAGCAACATTAACCTTAGCAAATAAAGGCTCAAAAAGAATGGAACAAAAGAACATAAAGGCAGAAACATCTGAAATGAAATTGAAAAAACTGATGGACATTGTTGGTGTGGAAAAGAAAAAATCTGAAGTAGTTGATCTTAGCAACAAAACACTTACCGCAAAGGGAATATCTGAATACAAAATTTCATGTCCATCAGATAAGGACAAGGACCACTGGCTTTACTGGCTATTATTGAAAAAGAAGGGTCGAGCTATTGTTTTTGTAAATGCCATTTCTTGTGCACTCAGGGTCGTGTTATTTTTACAAAAATAAATATGTTTTCATGTTTTGGTGATGTCATGTTATAACAGGCTCAAGATTAAACGGACTTCTTGCTCCATTGGAACTGCCTGTTCAATCCCTACATGCTAACCTTCAACAAAGACAAAGACTGAAACATTTGGACAGATTCAAATCTAATAGTAATGGTATCCTTGTATCGACAGATGTTGCGGCTCGTGGTTTGGATATTCCAAATGTCGAAATGATTATCCATTTTCAGGTTAAAATATTATAAAACTTTGATTTATTGGTAACCTTTTTTACAGTTCCCCAAAACAGCAGAGTCTTACGTTCACAGATCTGGTCGTAGTGCACGTGGTGGAGCATCTGGTGAAGCAATTGTTCTACTCAGCGGTTCTGATTATCCATCCTATAAGAAAGTATTAAATACGCTCAAGAAAAATGATTTAGATTCATTTGATAGATCACCACCTCCAAAGGCTATATCCGGTAAGTTCTTGTCCATTACATAACTGAACAAAGCGACTAGATGTTAAGCATTTATTCAGATCGTCTGGATTTGGCAATGAAGATTGATAAAATGAGTCACGAGAAGAAGAAAGAAATAGTCGAAAAGAATTGGTTCAAGGAAAGTTATCATAGACACTGAAACATAACGATTTTGACTTTTCAAAGATGACTTGTAATGGATAAAAGTAGTTAAAAATAATTGTAACGATTTATAAAACTTATAAAACTGGCCAGGAATATATCATATATTATATATGACTGTTAGGATAATTTGAGAACAGAAACAGAAATTCCTTACCATACATATTGAAGAGAGTTCAATTCAATACTTTCATATCGGGTCGAACTGCCTACGAAAAATGCACGTAGGTAGTTCAATGAGTTTGAACTCAAGCTTATCGGGGGTGAACATTCAGTTTAATGAGTCAATAGGCACTTTTCTTTACGACTCTTTAGCGTCAGGAAGTCAATTGTTCTTTAGTTGTGCCAATTTCTTTAGAGCTTTATTTTAAATTCATTACTTTCAAGTTTATTAGATTACTCAAATAATTTCCTAGGAATGTCTTTAGTCGTCTTTAATTCGATATATCATATGGTTGAGAGAACACTCTAGCCTAGAGTCTCTAGGGAGTTGAAGGAGATCATTCACCACGTGATCTTTTTGTTCATGGCTTTAGTATTTTTTGTTCAATATCATACGATAACTTATCAAACAGAAACAAGCTGAGCTCTGTGATATTGAGTTAAGTGACGAAGAGGTTGATGACGAAATGAAGAGGAACGAAGAAAGCAAAAGAGAGCATAAAATTAATGAATTAAGATCTCGTCTTAAATATCTGTTAAAAACAAATATTTAATTGACTTGAGAATAAAAGTTGAAAAGTATCTCAACTTTTGAGTCTTTAAAATCATTGATTAATCACAGTTTGAAGTTCGAAATTGTAGTATCCAACCGTCATTTCGAATACGATGTCAAGTGTAAGACACAATTAATTTTCAGAATGAATATGCAACAGCAGCAACAATGGATGGCTCCTCCACAGGCGGCTCCTAATTGTCCACCTGGTTTAGAATATTTATTACATGTCGATCAACTTCTTATCAAACAACAAGTTGAACTTTTGGAAGCATTCACGGGCTTTGAAACATCAAATAAGTACAAAGTATGGTTCATACTGCTTTACTAAATGTAACTTTTTCTATAAGGTTTTAAACTCAATGGGTCAACAAGTATTCTTTGCTGCAGAAAAGAATGATTGTTGCACTAGACAATGTTGTGGACCTCTTCGAGAATTTGAAATGGCAATGACTGGTAAGCAACTGATTTTCTAACGTTGCTAGAATAGGATTGAAAGCCGATTCAGGCATATCTAGGGGTGGAAATACTACGTCTGTTAAAGATTTAGTTTCGTTATTATTAATGATCGAGGGCTGAAACTTGCTGAGTGAAGTATTTAGGCGATGGCGAATTCGATAAAACTAATTCCAAAATTTTAGCAGCATGATCAGCTGATCAAACAGCTGGCCGTAAACGATTTTTCGTAATTACGTATGCGGTCAGTGATAACACTGTTCTGCAGCTCATTTTGAAGCCACGACTTCACTGAATCCTATTTGATAATCATTGTTTTGTAGGGATCACTTTTAAATTGTATATAAATTATATACAATAGATAAATTATATATAATATACCGTATATTCTTAGCGACAATAAAATTTTTGAAATTCGAGGTTCGAAATGAAGTATTTCCACCGCTAGGCATATGATATGCCGCATATCACATACCCCACTCGAAATATTGTCATTCTTACTTATTGCTTCATTTTTTTGTTTATTTTAGATAATAACGGTCGCGAGGTCGCTCGATTCAATCGTCCATTTAAAACGACTTGCCGATGTTGTACATGCTATTGTCCATGTTGTCTTCAAGAAATGGAAATAACTGCCTCTGGTTCCACTGTTGGATATATTTTACAGAAGCAAGATTTTTGTAATCCAGTTTTTCAAATTTGTGATTCTGATAAGAAAGTTGTTCTAGAAATAAAAGGACCTGTCTGTGCTATTTCTTGTTGTGGTGATATCAATTTCGAGGTATTATTATCTTATTATAAATAACATATTTTGATACACTAAGTAAGGTACTTACAAACGATGGTACTGAAGTTGGAAAAATAACAAAACAGTGGTCCGGATTAGCCAGAGAAGCATTTACTGATTCAGACAATTTTGGTGTTACTTTCCCAAGAGATCTCGATGTTCGTTGTAAAATAACACTTTTAGCTGCAGTGTTCCTTATCGTAAGTTATAAAATAAAAATATATTTGAAATCATTTATGTTTTAGAACAATATGTTTTTTGAAGACTCAGAGAGTTGTTGGCACTCTTGTTGTGTCGGATGTCATCCCTATATTGCCATTTTTTTCAAATATTTTTTCACATTTCTATTTTTTGTGATTGCCTTGACAATCCTTGCATACGGTTTTATTGACAATTGGGATGGCACCATTCCTACCCAATAAGTCTCAGTGTTAAGACGACAGACAAACGGTATCTAATTGTATAAAAATCATTTTATACCGAATTGGGACTATTGGTGACCGTAATTTCGATAAAAATTACTTCATTCAGTTTTCTCGTGAAAAATTTAAACATTATTTTTTTTAGGATTTCATGTTTTTCGAGAACAACAACGACCACAACGATTAAATAATTCTTGCTTTTTCAAACTGTGAATAGCCGTATATACAAAAGCTAACCATAAATTTCATATTGCTTCTTGTAGCCTTTAAATACCTTTCTAGCAGTGCTTTCCTAAATGAATAAAATATTCGCCCTTCAAATTGTATATTCAATTTTCTTTCAATCAATTAGGTATTGATTTAACCCTTCTCACATTAAATGTTCATACAAAAGTTTATCTTGAAACTCTAGATAGAGTAAAGGATAAGACTTAATTCATTAGAGAAAATTTATCATCCCTCATGTGCCTCTACTACTAATCACATGAAAATACAATACCTTCAATCAACAGCCTTCATACCTAAATACACTGTACATCTTTTTTGTTCAAGCTGTCATAACAAACCTCCAATATCTCCGAATCCGGTCTAAGCAGAAGCCATCGAACAGGGTGGGCACAATGAGAAATAGACATTTCTATGGGCAAACCACCGAGTGGCACCGACATGTGTTCGCGGACTTCTGTATTTCAAATTGAGTAACGACTTGAGTTCACTTGGCCTAAAAGTCATTCTGGTCCATTTTAAGTAAATACTCGAGTCTTTATTTGACTGATTTTGTTTACTCATATTCTACTTTGCAATCTTGCATATTTAGAATAAAAAATACGAGACTATTTAATATGTTTTTGAGAGATTTTACTTAGAGAGCAACTGTATCCTACTGATTTTAGTGTAAGTACAATTGAATTGGTAATGATTCGTTTTTCATTAGTGCGAAGTCCATCAGCTCGGTTCATGTCGGCCAAAGAATTTCTGAATTATGTCAACGCATCGCCTTCTCCATATCATGCTGTTGACGAAACTAGAAAAATGCTCAAAGCTGCCAATTATAAAGAATGGTCAGAGGTAATGTCAACGAAGAGTTGTAAGTTGTTGGTAACAATTTAATTAAGCGTGATCATTGGAATGTAAAGCCAGGAGACAAATTCTTTGTTACTCGTAATCAATCTTGTATCACTGCTTTTGCTATTGGTGGTAAATGGAAGCCGAATAACGGGTTTACAATTATTGGTGCTCATACAGATTCACCATGCATCCGCGTCAAAAAGCGAAGTGATAAGTCAGATAATGGTGCAATCAAGGTAGGTGCAGAAAAATATGGTGGGGGTATTTGGAACACTTGGTTCGATCGTGATTTGAAATTGGCTGGACGTGCAATGGTTCGTGGCAAAGATGGAAAAGTCGGTCACCATCTTGTCCATATCAACAAACCCATTCTTCGGGTCCCAAATCTCTGTATTCATTTGAATCGGGGTGTAAATGATGGATTTGCTCCAAATACAGAAACTGAAATGATTCCAATTTTAGCCCAAGCAGCCACATATGAGTTGAACAAAGTCGAAAAGCCGGCCGAAGTTGGACGTGGGATTTCTATTGCTGGTAAACATCATCCATTATTTATTCGACTTATTGAACAAGAGCTTGGCGTCGAGGCGAAAGATATTCTTGACGTTGAACTTTGTTTTGCTGATCACCAACCAGGTCAAATTGGTGGTGCATTTGATGAATACATTTTTGCTCCACGATTAGACAATTTATGTTGTTGTTTTGCTGGTATTAAAGGTCTTCTCGATGCTGATGACTCATTAGAAAACGATGATCTTTGCCGTTTGGTAACATTATTCGATAATGAAGAAGTTGGCAGTGGATCTGCTCAAGGTGCTTGCTCAAGCCTGATGGAATATTATTTAAGAAGAATCGCATCAGATCCTTCTAATTTAACTTCATTTGAAGAAGCAATCAGCCGTTCTTATTGTATTAGTGCCGATATGGTACACGCACTTCATCCTAACTATCCTCAAAAGCACGAATCTAATCACCGCCCAATGCTTTGCCAAGGAGTTACAATTAAAACAAATTCAAATCAGGTATGTTCAGATGAACGTCATTAAAAGATAATAGTTGGTGTTTTAAGAGATACGCGACGACAGCAGTAACTGCATCTCTATTTCATCAAATTGCCGATGCAGCTGGTATAACCATTCAGGTAAGATTATCATAAGATTGTTCCTAATTAATACCTTTATTTAGGATGTTATGGTTAGAAATGATTCTGCGTGTGGTTCAACAATTGGACCAATTACATCCGAGAATCTTGGTATGCGTGTAATTGATGTTGGTATTCCACAATTATCAATGCACTCATGTCGTGAAATGATGGGAACTGCGTCGATCGATGAACTTCGCCTTCTCTCGAAAACATTCTTTGAAAAATTTTCAGAAGTAGATAAAAACACCTCTGTAGATCTTTAATATATTATTCCCCACTGACTGCGTTTATGGTCATTAAGGATATCGATCAGATTAGCTGGTGGATAGTCTTAATTTTCGCCTGATTTAACCATTGAATTCAACAATTTCTCGAGAGAACAAATATACATGTATTGAGAGTTTCAAATTATTATTTTTTAACGTTTATAAGGTCCTAGAAATGGCTACGACCGCGGAACAGCTCCGCGCCGAAGCTGATAAGCTTGAAAGTTCAAAAGGTGGCTTTTTCTCAAAACTGTTTGGCGGGGGAGATTCTAAACTAGAAGAAGCTTGTGATTTATATACCCGTGCTGGCTCAAGATTTAAAGGAATGGTCATATTTTCGTTGAAACCATATCACATGGCCCGTATCAATTTGTATGCGAATACGACATATTGATCTTGATTTGAGTCGATCAAAAATGGTCATCTGCTGGTGAATGTTATGAAAAGGCAGCTGGTATTCAACTATTAAAGCTTGAAAACAAACACGAATCAGCTCAGAATTTAGTTGAAGCAGGGAATTGTTGGCGAAAGGCCGAACCAAAACGTGCCACAGATTGTTTATCACAGGCAATTGAAGTTTATATTGACTTGGGTCGAGCTAATTTGGTAGCTAAACAACATGTTACCATTGCTGAGATCTGGGAAGCTGAACCTGATCAAATTGAAAACTCGATTGAGCATTATAGAAAAGCATCACAAATTTTTCGAGGCGAAGAACAACAATCACAGGTAAATGAGAGGATTGTTATAGAATCTTCATATTTTATTAAGGCTTTTTTTCATTTTAGTATGCTTTTATTTAAGGCTAATAAATGTGATTTGAAAGCCGGTTCAATGTTAGCATTGAATAAGCAATATGAACGTGCTGTCCAGCTATTTGAAGCGGTCGCCTCCAACGCCTGTGAATCACCACTTTTAAAATATTCAGCTAAAGAATACTTTTTCAAAGCTTCCTTGTGTCATTTCTGGTAAGTGAAATAATCTCGGCATATTTTTAAGTCACAAATTGACTCACAATCTCTTACAAAAAATGTTAATTAAAGTATGGACACCTCTGCAGCAAGGAGCGCTGTGGAACGATACGAAGAGCAATTTCCAACCTTTTCCGATGCAAGAGAATGTGCATTGGTGAAAACATTAATAGAAGCAGCTGATTCTGAAAATATTGATAAATTCACAGATGAAGTAAAGAAATATGATTCAATTTCAAGAATAGATCAATGGCTCACGACCATCTTATTACAAATTAAAAAGAGGCTCCAAGAAGGAGAAGAAGTCGACTTGACTTAAAAGGTTTGTTAACAATGTTACATCTTCAATGTATTATTATTCAATGCTATTTTTCAGAAATTCAAATTTGCTATCCAGTGCAATCCTACCCCATGAGGTTCAAACAAAAGTCTTTCCTGTCTTTATATTTTCGTCATTTAAAGAATTCTGAAATTCCTTTGTTTTATCATTTTGTATCTAACTGTTACTATATAAGTTCTCATTATCGTCATCTTAACCGATATTCAGGTTCGTAAAAATGACGACAATATTGGTACTTCATGATATATCATCATTTTTCCTCAAGACCTTTCTTCATTAAAAGAATATCATTTAGAGTTCCATAAGCATTTTTCATCAGTTTTCGATTATTTGCGACATGAGTCACACAACTACTTATGCTATTTCTGGTCTATTTTATATCAAATTTTAAGAATGAAATTGATTTCCTTTTTGATTTTGAGTTGTTCGGCTCTGTATTTCGAAATAAGTCAAAGGGACAAAAAATGTTTCATTGAAGAACTTCCAGATGATACTCAAATGATTGGAAAGTATCTGGTCCAGGTTTACGACAAAGAAGCCAGGGTAAGTTGAATCGTCTTAATCGATCCTATTATTTGTGTGTTATTTAGACTTGGAAAGAATCAGCACCTGGTTTTGGTATGCACGTTGAAGTTAATGATCCCCGTGAAAAACAAGTTCTTTCAAGAGCATATGGATCTCAAGGACGAGTGAGTTTGACCATTTTTTATAATGTGAAATCAGGAATCCAAAATAAAACGTTATTTAGTTTACATTTACCTCGCATTTGCCTGGCGAGCACCGAATTTGCTTGATGTCCAATTCTACAAATTGGAGTTGGTCCGGTGGCAAACTTAGAGTTCACCTTGATCTTCAGGTAGGGGTTTTCGATATTTCTCAGATTGATAATTAGTATTGTTAAGGTCGGAGAAGATAAGGAAGGATACAAAGAAATTGCTGACCGCGAAAAACTGACTGAACTTCAACTTCGTGTCCGTCAATTGCTTGACCAGGTCCAACAAATTCAAAAGGAGCAAAACTTTCAGCGATTCCGGGAAGAACGTTTCCGACACACCTCCGAATCTACCAATGCCAAAGTCTTTTGGTGGGCTGCTGTCCAGGTAAATGAGAAAATATCTTAGTTGTATATATAGAAATAAAGACTATATTATATTGGAATTCAGATTTTCGTTTTGATTGGAGCTGGGTTTTGGCAAATGAAACATTTGAAGGGATTTTTCGAAGCCAAGAAACTTGTCTAGACCGATTTAACAACCAATTTTAACCTGATAAAAACAAGTTGGTGTCATCCATTTGTGTAATCATTTCAATCTTCAAATTGCGTGTCATTCAATATCTGACCTAACTAGGGTTTTCTTCAAACTTCTGTATTGTGATGGAAATTAGAGCTGCATATTACCAATATAGTACAATTTAGTACTTCAATATCATTTTTGCACTACCTAGACCTTAGAATTAGTGCCCTCATTAGTACAAACATATTTTCAGTGTTTTAGTGCAATAAATTCAACAGAGTAAATTTGCCTCCTGTTTTCTTCTGCATGATTATTAAATTGTTTTATTCGATACGCTTGAATTTGAGTAAGATTCATCTTCTTAGTCAGATACTGAGCCAAGTATCAAAGCTCTGTTTGTTTGATTTCATGGTCAGTCATTTTAGTCGAGATGAAAGTTGTTTTAGCTTTACAGTTTTTTTCGTTAACAACTCAAGGTCGGAGGCAATACATTGACCCTGGCTATAAAATTGAATTGAGAACCGAGAGAAACCATTCCGATCCGGATTTTATTGAAGCTCGCGTAAAACCTTATCGGAGTGTGGATTTTGAATTTTATTTCCAGGGAAATGCCATTAATGGCGTTATTGGCGAATATCGAAATGACCAAGTGTGCCGAATTACTAAGGCCTACATAACGTAAGTCGTACATCAAGGTCTATGATCATGATAACTGACATATAATTATGATTTTTGCACTCTAGCCTAGTCTCTAGGAAAGATTTCGTTGATGGAAAAGAACTTTGGCCTTATCGCGTTGGTTGCATGAGTCCACATATGATCGCGAACGTGACAGATAGTTTGATATCAACAATTGAACAACATTTTAAAGAAACTGTTTCAAAGTCAGAATGTGATCAGCAGCTCCAACCAACAGCATGTCTTTTTTGTCCTGACTATTCATGCGATACGTATTATCTTTCTGACCGCTATCTATTGCCAAGAATTTCTATAACAGGGTTTTACATATCGTCCTTTATACAGATTGGTTTTCTAATAATCTGTAAATTTTTCTGTATACTCTTGTAGTCTTGAAATTAAACACTGAAAGCCTAATGAAGCAAAAATTGAATCACTTTAATTCATTTGATGAAAATCATAATTATCACGGCTTCGCTATCCTTGCAATTAATGACAATGGTATGTGGTATTCAAATGGCCATTCTCGACCGTTTATACTTTCGAATGGATACCGAATACGCCCTGGTTATATAATAATGGCCAAAGAACATGCTGGTATGACTTATCAGAGTTTAATCGATGACTTCTCAGGTGGCCATAGTCATATAAAATATTTGGGTGTGAACTTTCGTTACGTGGCTAGAAATAGTGAGCTGATCTGTGATTTTGAAGATTTTTTTAAAAATCCTTTAAAAACACCAACCATCGAAACGTAAGTTTATCATATAGTGAGATAATATGCACGTTAAAGCAGCATGTAAAATGGGTCACTATAATGTGTGACCCCCCTTAAGTCTATAATGAACCCTTCATAATTCCTTCATGATTCTTTCAAACGAAAAAATAGGTTCAATGGACGAAGATCAACAAAGCAACGCCTTGAATATTTCATTAAAATTTCAATCAATCGATGGAGAGGTAAAACTTAAAATGGTCTGAGAGACTCGCCAACATAAATCACTAACATTAGTTTTTTTAAGTGGAGTGCGCCTTCCCGATGGTCATCGGACCAAATGATCACCGAGAAGACTCACCTCCCTTTATCACATAAGAACACATGACCGTAGATTCATTTTAAAAGAAACCCAAATATATCTTGCATAAATAACTGTAAATTACACTATGCAATGAAAAAAAAATCATTTATAGAAACTGGAAAGCGGCTACTCAGTATTCGAGAATTAAATGAATATCTCAAAAAGAATCAATGGTCAGATCTTGCTTTCTGTTAACTCATTCTACGATGGTGATTTCCATATTTAGTTTTGAGATTATTCCAAAGTTCTCGGGCGGAAAAACCCAATAGCTCATCGGATTCTACGTACTCTAAATTTAATTAGTCTAAAGCTGACTTATGATTTTAATTTTAATCCCCCCCCCCTATAGGCTATAGCTGATTTTTTCAATCGCAAAATTTAAAACATGACCTCCATGGTGAAGTTCCACAGCCAAACTGGTAAGAGATAATTCAAATCTGATTCCGATGAGCTATTCGGTTTTTCTGCCCGAGAACTTTGGAATATTCCGAAAACTAAATATGGAAATCACCAATACATATATTTACAGTATTTGAGTATTTAAGTATTTGAAATTGTATTTTATTGAAGGAGAGCAAAATTGAAGTTTTTGCTTCACCAATGAGTGCTTGAAGGGTTGAAATATTAGGCAGGGATAATGGTGAGAATAATTTGTCCTTGAAGGGATTTTAGCATGTTAACTGTATCTTGACGGCTGAATCCATCAAGTCCAGTACCATTAACAGACAGAATTTGATCACCACGTTTAAGTTTACCACTTCGAGCGGCAGCGCCACCAGATACCGTTTTGATATATATTGGCAAGTCTCCTTTTGGCGAATCTTTTCCACCAACGATTGAAAATCCTAACCCATCAGCACCTCGATGTAATACCACGTCAACCATTGCACTAATTGAATAGTTTTAATTATATTATATTCAACAAAAAAAAATTACCTTTGATGAGCTGGTTTAGCTTTTTCTGGTGTTTTAGGTTTCTGGTCGTTTTGCGCTACTAAATATTGTGACATATATTGCATCTCCTGATCTCCCGGTGCCACCTTAAGTTATAAAAACATTATGATTTAATTTAAAACTTTATGCAGTTACCTCAAGCTGAACGTCTAGATTTGGTGTACGAAGCATCTGGGCACATTGATTATGTGTTATCCTGTGCGCAGATTGGCCATTAATTGAAACAATACGTTCGGAAACTTTAAGAACTCGATAAGCTGGACCCTTTTCGTCAACATCAGCAATAAAAATAGGCACATCACCAAGAGCAGAGCCAATACCACCAGCGATTGATATTCCAAGAGGCTCAGTAGGATGTCGACGTCGTATCACACATCTTCGAACCTAAATTTTGTATTAAATTGCGTCTTTTTTGAGGAATTCACGAAATTTTTATGCCGCTTACATTTGAATTTGACCTTCGAACTTCTCCTTTTGTTTTACGTTTTCGTCCAACTTCGAGATTTACCGAATTTGGAGAATTTCGTAGCTCTTGAGCAACTAAATCACGTGTCGCATTTTTCAAATCGTGACCATTTGCAGAGAGGATCAAGTCACCAGGTTGAAGTGTGCCATCGATTGCCGCTTCTGAATTTGGAACAATTCCATAAATGACCACTCCGTTGGGACTATTTTCAATGTTTAAGCCAAGTCCTTGTCCAGGAATCTAAATAAATTAATTAATTTCAACCCTTTGAGATGACCAATAGTTATATTCATCTTCGAACTTGAATGTTTTACCTTATTCAGCCGAACTTTGATCATTTCTAGACCATCTTTTTGATCATCCCGAACGATTTTAAGGCGTACAACACCCTTTGTTTTCGATAATACTTCGGATGCTTGATTATGACTGTATCCACTGATGTCGGTTCCATTAACAGCTAGTATTCTATCGCCAGCTTGAATTCTACCATCAGAATGAGCGGGACTGCCAGGATAGACTTCATGAACTAGAATACATCCTAAGACAGTTTCAGTCCCACCAGCTATGGATAAACCAAGATTTGGAGATGTTCCTTAAAAATAATTCATTCACACTATCATTCAATCGTATGGAGACTATGGCCATCGCGAAGACGCACTCCACTTTATAAGCATGATGAGATAAGGGTTAACTCGTTTAATTAATTTGGCTCACCTTTGACAATTTCAATTTCAGTTTCCTGGCCGATGATTATTTCTTTATCACGAGATTCGGTTGAACCACGTGAGCTTCTTCGATTCTTTGCTGATGGATGTTGAACGATTAATTTTATTGTACCTCTTGCCATTTTTAAAATATCGGTTACTTCCCGATAAGACGCCTTCTGTACATTTTGGTCATTGACAGATAAAATTCGGTCATCGGTTTGTAGTCGACCGTCACGTGATGCGGGTCCATTCGGAGTCAAACTTCTTACGCGAACACCCGATGAAGAGTCGTCTAATGAGAATCCAAGTCCAGAAAAGTCCTTTACTAGTTTAATAACTTCACAATTTTCGATTTCTCTGAAATAACTCAATAAGATCTTATTGTACATACTCAAGACCGCTTACCGTTTGGAAACTCGGACTCCAGATTTTTCAAGTTCATCCTCTAGCGACGACGATGGATTTCGTGTCACTGGATGGTCAACTCGTGTCATCTGACTAGCAGATTGTGTCATGTGGCCAGAATCATGTGATTTAGTTAGCGTTATTCGAGCGGTTCGTCCACTTTCTTTAATCAAATTGAGTGTTTCTTGTTGAGTTTTATCTCTTAGAGAGATACCGTCAATGGCTTTTACTTGATCTCCCACAGATATTCGTCCGTCATTATCAGTCGGTCCACCGGGAGTAATCGAAACAACAACGATGCCAGTTGTCCCGTCAGATGAGTTCTTTCCAACCAGTGAAATTCCGAGACTGCCTTCAGGTGTTTTTTCGATTTCAACAGTGAATTCAGGTTGTCTCTTTGACGCCACTTCCACACGGACTTCCGAATCTGTGGATGTGTTCGATGACAAAGTCGAATCAGATTCCTAAAAGAAAATTAAGCCTTGGAAAAAATATGTTGAGAAATAATTCGTTATAAAATACAAGGTCGAATTGATGTGTACACTGATCAACTGCGAAATTCTAATGCTGACCTCAACATAAAACGTGACTCTAATAGATTTAGGTTTATTTGAGATTTGTGTGTTTCTCTTGAAAAATTTTTGCATTCTTATGATTCGAATCTCGTCATAAACGGATCAAAATCCTTTAGCTATGCGTATGAAGGCACTAATCTTGGGTTTTATTACCCCATATTTCCACATTCAAATTATTAAAGACATGCTAACTCTAAGCATCAATTTAAACCTAACCAAAGAGCCATTCAGCTGCTCGATCAAATCCATAGCCATTTTTATTCTCTTTCCAAAGCTTTGGTAATCACTTTCGCTCATTTTAATTTTTTTTTTGTCAAAATTTGAGTTTTTTTTTCAATTTAAACCGGGTGATTCAAAAGTTTTCAAGACAATCTACAGATGTCTCGAAATATACGATTTCGCATTAACAAAGTTTGTTAATCGAATCGGAATTCTTAGAACTGGGTCAATATTTGGTCTACAGAATCATTCCGCAAAATTGCACTAATACTAACACTTAGAATTAAACTCACGCTTTCTTCAAAATCTAAACTTGAACTAGACCACACCTATATAATATACAAATCTTGAAAATTCTCTCAAAAATGACAAGATTCAGGAACTATATTGTGCTCTAATCTGAGGTGTAATAACTTCTTTTGTTTTGGGCACTAAAGAAACTTTCCCTCGATCCAAAGCGAAACAAAACTCTAAAACTTTAGATTTCTTTGGAAAAGCGACCTTGCGTATAGACCAATGCTTTTCATCTGATTATACACAAGTGAATATATAGAAAACCTGAGATTCAGCAAGTTTTTCTGATAAAAGTGCAACATAATAATAAAAACATTATTATAAATCATTTAATTGTTATGAAAATAAATTATCCTCTTACTTGAAAATGGACGTGTCGAAAATCTACTATCTGAATTTTGGCAGAATATTTATATTGTATATCAAAAAATTGTATAGAAATTGTGTCCGGTTTACATTTATATGTTTATTGGAACTGTAGCCATTATAATTTGGGCTAACTAAATATTCTTCATTAGATAGAAAGTTCAGCTTGGTGATTTTTACAATCAACCGCCATATGCAGGTTAAATTAGGAAAAACTTTCCGTTGCTCATTTTTAATTAAATTTGAAGTCACGTGGCACTTCTTTGACTTTTGAAGGTGTCTAATAATTTGACATACAGTCATACAATACGATTGGTTAATTTAATAAAGGATAACACCACCAGACGAATCTTAAAATCGTATATTCAAATATACACGATGAGTGGGTGCAAAGCTTGTTTGAAATATCGGTATTCTAAAATGAAAAAATCAGAATAATCGGGAATAATAACCACATTAGAGCTAATTGGAAAGGTTCCTAATGGGTTTCCGAATAAGACCACAAGTAAAAAGTCAGCCAATAATCTATCCGCATTTTTAAATGAGATGCAAGAATCCAGTGAAGCACTTGGTGACACAAGTTAGTAACACGCAAATGTTATATTTACAGTTGACCATGTCGCAGTCAGAATACTTAATGAGAAGAAACATTTCTGAGTCTCATTCTGCCTAATCAAATCCAATTCTCAGAACCATATCACTAGATGACAACCTGGAGCTATCTATTCATGGCATATTTAAAATTATTATTGAATTCTTAATGGAACCTTTCATGATTATGATTCGTAATTGAATTTGTATATTTTTAACAAAAGTTTCTAGTTTTCGCGCATGTTCAAGCCAGATGGCATAATGATCAACATCCCGTTTTTTTATTGTCATTGCTGACCACCGCTGATATTTTGCGATTCCTCTCAGAATTGTTTTTAAAAGGTCGTTTTTCCTCGAGGCTTTCCATTTGTATGCAAAAATATGTCCCAGATAAACCGTAAATATTTGTCATAAATCAGATTTAACCGCTGAACATGGAACCACTGGTCTTAAACCCTTAATTTTTCTCACAATTAGTTTCAAGATATTGACTTTTTATGAAACGTGAAAAAATATTGCCGGATATGAAATTTTCATTCTGAGGCACTGAATGACAAATCACTTCCTTTCAAGATTCCAAATATAGCCACAGATAAATTTAAATTATAAATATACAAAAATCAGCTCGATAGATGAGCGCTATTTGTGAATTGGGGTCCGACAAGATTTCCTTAATTTATGGGCGTGGAGGCTGAAAATTGATTTCGAATTTCAAAGCATGCCAAACAGTGCGGTTGACCGATATGGACATATTCTTGGAGCGCGAAATTCAGATTTTTCATTTCTAATGAGGGTAAAGCGATTCGGGTCACTTAATATTTTTTTAAAACGTTTTCGGTTCAACTTATATAATGGTTCAAACTAAACTAAGTTCATTTATTTAGTCAATTTTTGTGAACCACAACCATATGGTTATTTATTTAGAGGTGATTTAATCTTGAGTTCTAAGTGTCGCGGTGCATTTAATCTCACTTAGTATCCATCAGACTGGACCAAGTTTGATCACTCGGCAGGACGAGGACTCTCTCTTGACCAAATCCGCAATTAGAAAAAATGTAGGTTAGCCGGATTCAGGATCCTAATCGAATCCGTTTTAATCTCGTACCATGTCAGACCATGTGTTTTCACCATATAATGTGTAAGCCATAACAAGCTCTGTACACAGTTTTTAAGTCTTCAATTTATTTCGAAATACACCAAATACCTAGCCAAATTGAATGAATAAAAACAATTTGACTGGAAGTTCACCCAAGTTCACCAATTTTACCTCGTCGTTTAACAGCGATACTTCGATCTATATTAAAATGTTACTTTTTGGGAATTCTGTATCATACAGATCTCGGCTATTTATCCGTGAAATGAACTGCTGACGATTTTAAACGAAATTTTTGTGAAAGTACCCGCAGAATGAAAAAGATGAAACAAATTTTATACGGTTTAAGTTAAACCCTGACTATGTTATTTCAAAAGTGTCAATATTTACCTGTGGCCGTATTGGTTGAACGGTTAGGCGTATAACTTCGGATTTCGAGGCACGGATTAGCCTTATAACCGTTTGATGACTTGACTTCAATGTATTCTCTCCGTTAACCTAGAGAAGGGAGGTTAGTCCAAATATTTTTATATTTTTAAATTCTTCGGATATATTTCTCTTTTTAAAAAATTCAAATCCTACTCTGAGTTTGAAATCTGCTCCCTTGTCTTTCCACGCCCGCAGAGCCATTTGCCTCGGGGCCATTTCCAAGGTCAGATTTTGAAAAACGTTGAATATTTCAAATAATAAAAATCAACTTACACCAATAATTCGATCTCCAAATTTTAGTCCAGCGCGTTCGGCAGGTGAGTCAGTGTCGAGTGACTTGACATATGTTCCACGCGGCAGATCGAAACCTCGGTGGGATATCTCCGTGTAGTCGACCAATGAGAGTCCGAGACTAGAAGCACCCGTTCTGTCAAGCTCAACACTTAAATAATAATGAACTTCACCGCTTATTTTAAATACAGTTTAAGATAGTCAAATACAAGAAATATTTTTTGACTTAGAATAAACATTAAAAGTACAAACGTTTTAGCCGTTGTCCACAGTTCATTTCGCTCATCATCGGTTGTTGCATCTGTATACGCATCCGACAAACCTGCTGACGAGGGTACACGATCGATAGTCACGTTTGATTTTTCTGCAGAAATTTTGTCAGCTGATGGTAAATAAAGCAATCTATGAAGGTTTTTAATTCATAATTATTAACAGATCCTTAGTACTTACGTTACTTTGGTTGAATGAAAAGAATGATGACGTATAAGTTGACGGGCTTTTTCGGTTTCTAATCCAGCAACATCGGAATTGTTGACATTAGTTATGATATCACCCGCTTCCAAAGTTCCGTCTCTTGCAACTGCACCATTGTTGATAACACTTCTTATGACAAGTCCACGACCCAGAGTATCCGGACTTACTGTAATACCAAGCGATGCATTTCCCTTGTTGATTGTAATTGATCTTACTTCACGGTTATCTTTCAATGAATCAACTCGGTCAACTGAATTTAAAACTGATGTTCTATATTTTCTCGGTCAAAATGACTTTTTTCGACGTGTTTGAGTTAAATATCTTATCTCTAAAAGCGAAAAAATCAAATGTGACACTACCTGTATGCTTTTTCTCGGCTGCCTGAATTGGGAGGGCCGTTTCAATTTGTGCAGGGTGTGATGTATCATCTAAAGTGTGCATATTATACGGCATCATGCAATAGCTACGATAGGATACGCTACGTCACAATACATGTACGAAACAATAAATATGATAATATGCATTATGAGGATTAGTACCTTGATTAGACTTATTATCTTCGGAAGGTGGATTAAGCGTGGCTGTTTCATCACGTGATGGTTTATCATCACGTGGCTTATTTTGTGTAGGCGTGACATCTTCACTTGGTTTAGTTATTGATGGTTTTTGTGTTGACGTAACATGCGATGGGTCACGTGTTACAGAATGTATAGTTGACACCGATTTTTGACTAACAACTGATTCTGCAACAGATTCTGCTGCATCGCTAAAGACCGATTCGTTGTCGGTGGTCTCTGCGACAGGGACTACAACATTTAAAATCACATGCAGATGGTAAAACCCACGCAAGAATTTGCGTGGGTGAAATGAAACATAGCGTGAGTAAATCTAAGTATTACGTTTATATTTACCCTTGGTTAGTATATGTGGTGGACTATGAAGTTTTGGTGATGTTTGAGGAGGAACTTCTATTGGCTGAAAGAATTTTCATGAGAGATGTATCAAGTAAAAGTCTACAAAATCTTTACCTTGGGAGATGTTTGTCTGTAAGTTGGCGGAGATTTGGATGAGATAGATGATGAATAGTCTTCTTGTGGTGTCGGTGACAGTTCACTCTGAGGTGTTGGTGTATTTTCTACCAGTGGTTTCGAAGACGAAATTGGCTTAAACACCGATTTAGGACAACATACAAGTTTTCAGTTAACGAAATTAATTGCAATAAGATGAGGCAAGTAATTTGATTAGATAAAATATTTTAATTTTATCTAATTTTAAATTATAATTAAGAATTATAACATGCTTTACATCGAAATCGAACGATGGTTTTCACTTGTTCCGTAACAGGATCGTTTCGCAATGAGTCATCATATATGACTCATTACAAATCCTAAAATTATCCAATCACATTTCTGAATCAGGATGTGCATAAAAAAGGTTCTGACGTCTTTAATTTCGGCATTTGAGCTGTTTTCGCCGGGCGAATTGTTCATATGGACTTCAGTTTTTGTTTTTTGAATCTCTTCTAGTTGTATTTTATCTGTCGAATCTGTTGGCTCAGGCTTTTCGAAATTTTCAAGGTCAATTGTACTTTCCACAGGAGGAGATGGGTCGCATTTAAGTCGATCGTTTCCTTCGAAGTTAACTAAATCAGTCTCTTGGGACCCAGCGGCTTCATCATTCGACGTAGAAATCATAGATTCAACATTCGAATTTGGCTTGACGATAATCTTTGGCTTTGATGATTTTTCATTATTGGTCGTTTCGGAATCAGAATCGTCAGAATTTAAATTTTCTTCGTCAGACTTGCTTTCATAAATAATTTCATTCTCTTTTTCAAGTGTCACACCGATTACTTGTTGATCAATATCAGCTTCCTTCAAGTTATTTTGGTTAGCAGCAGCCATGACAGCAATACTTTTACCAATTTTAGAAATTGTTACTTCTGGATTTTCTATTATTTCAACCTTTTTAAGTTTTTTATACGTTTCGTTTTCAGTTTCGGTCTTTTTAAGAATTCCAGTTGGTTCATGCTCATCAATACTTCTGTCATTTATGTCACTTGTATAGCTTTCACTGCTTTCAATATTTGATTTTTGGTCAGTATCGACGTGGATAAATTCTGGAAGTCTTTCTGTGTTATCAATTGTTGTTGAGTTCATTGGACTATCAATCGGATTTTGAAGATTCACTTCCGGTGTCTTACTTTCATGATTTGCTTCTTGATTTTTTTCCTCCAATTTATTTGAGCTCTCCTTTGTTTTAGCCAACTCCATCTTATTTTCTAATTCTTTTTGATGATTCTTAATTAATTCTTCGGGTATATCAGTTTGATTTTGTAGAAAAATTGGAGGTGGTGGCAAATCATTTGGGTTTTGAGTAGAGGATAAAGTGTCGGTGCTGGATGCATCAGAAGTCTTCACAACTGGTATTTCTGATTCTTCTGGTAGCTGGTCTATTGATTCAGAAACTATTTCTTGTTTAAGTTCTACTTTAACTTCCGGATGTGATTCTGGTTGTGCATCAAAGTTGACGTCCAGTGTTTGATCGGTCAGCTGTTTCGGTTCAACTATAGGGCCTTCATCATCACTAGATTCGGACGTAGTCTCAGAATCAGTTTCACTGTCAGTATCCGAATCCGGTAATTGTGATTTTAATTGTTCCAGTGATGATGTTGGTTTAGTAAGAGAGTTTGGTTCTGAGACTTCGTTTGCTGTCTCTTGTTTTTCTTCGAGCGGCATCGGTTTTGGCTTGTTCTGACTAAAAACGTCATTTTTTGAGGGTTCATCTACAACAGTATCAGAATCAGACTCAGTTGTTGAAGAGACATCTTTTGCAACTTTTTTCTCTTCCATTTCTAACCGAGAAATTTCTGCTTCTGTCCATGTAGTATTAACATCGTCTTCTTGAACCATATCTTCGTCTCTTTGATCTTCATTTTCAGAATCATCAGAATCGTTTGTATTTGGCATTGTTGATTTAACAAGAACAGCCGTTCCAACGGGTTTGACAAGTTTTTCTACATCATCATCTTTAATATCTTCAACCTCATCAGCAGATGCAATTGAGTCATTTCCAACCAATGTTGAGGCTTCTGAATAAGTTGTTGTTTCATCTAAATCAACTTTGGTTGTGTCAACTTGTTGCATTTTCTTAGGTTGGTGGTTAATTGTTGATTCTGAAAGAGATTCAGTTGTTGGTAACGGTGGCACGGGTGTCACTGGTGGAGCTGGTTTCATTATACCGATAGGACCATCATTTGGCAAATCTGAACGAGACGTAAATTCCGATTCTGTTTCAGATCTCTCTGAAATATCAGATAATGATTTTTCTTCCTCGGTTGATTCTGACTCACTGCTTTCTTCCTCATTTTCATAAGTTTCAACTGCAATTTGAGATTGACTTTTACCGATCATGTTTTCAAGTTCTTGTTCGTGTTGTTGAATAAGATCTTCGGGTATATCATCCTGTTCTTGTAAGAAAACTGGTGGAGATATCCCACCTTGAAATACTGGTGAAACATTCTGGTTATCAGCATCGACTTGGTCGTGATTTTCTTCATCTTCAGACTCACTGTCACTCTGTAGATCTTCTAAAACTTCAGTATCTTCTTCTTCCTCCTCTTCAATAATCTTTTTTATTCTTCTGACACGTAAGTTCACCATTTCCGGCTCTTGATTAATCAAATTAATGACCTCAGTAGCATTTAAACCAACGACAAGAACACCATTGACAGAATATAATTCGTCCATCATGTGAAGATAAGAAGCTTCAGCCGGAGTGTTTGGTTTGATTGTTTTTACTTTTGGTGTTTCAGTGGTAAAATCAAGTCCAAAACCAAAGCTCTGAGTTGCAGATTTATGAATAATAACATCATGATATGTCATTTCATGGTCAGGAACAACTGCAATTTGATCATAATTTGTGTCGCTTTCATCAGAGCTCGTATCAAAATCGACTGGACGATCAATTTTTAGTTTAAGAATATTTGGCGATTGTTTTATTTTTTCGAAAACTTTATTTTTTGTCAAATCGGCAACGGTTTCACCATTCAATTCGACAACACGGTCGTTCAATTTTAAATCAGTTCTTGAAGCAGGACTATTTGGCTTTATGACACCAACAATAGGATATTGATCATTGAATTTCAGACTGAAGCCATAGGTTTCTTCATGCTTCTTCTCAATAATCAAATCGATAAAATATTCCTCTGTAGTTGTCTCCAAAATAGAAACATCTTCTTGAATCGATCGTTTTACTCGAAGATTTAACTCTTCTGGGTCTTCTCCAACTAATTGAAGTATTTTCGTTGATGGTAATCCTTCAACAATTACTCCATTGACGGAATATATTTCATCTTCGACCCTCAAGTGAGCATTTTCAGCAGGACTGTCAGGTTTGACTACCTTAACCACTGGAGACACCTTGTCGAATTTCATACTAAACCCATAACCACCAGGTTGATATTTACTAATGATAATATCAAGATAAATGAACTTTGCTTCCATAATAGGAGACTCTTGTACTGGTGTAGCTTGAATAACTGTTGGCATCGAAGGTGGCAGTGAGTCGCCTATTGTCACTGTTGTTCTATTATCATCATTTGATCGTTGCAATGTCAGCTGGGTTAATTCATTGACTTTGTTAATTTCAAATTGCTTGTCATCACTGGTCACGGAAGTTCTTGAATTTCGTGCTAAAACGACAGGATAAGATGTTCCAGCAGATGCTAGGACACGTGTGATGTGGCTTATTGGTTTGTCGCCTGGAAGAATTGATGATTCCATTATTGGGCCAATTATTTGAAAATTGATAGCTAAATTCGTTGGTTTAAAGAATTATATTTGTATTCTCGCTTAAAACTTTTATGGCGAAAAAAAACGAAAGTTACCTATTAGCTCATCATCTTCTTCGAAGTACTCCTCTGCTATCGAAAAATTTTTGACGTCGTTAATGACGATATGGTACAATTCTTTGAAAAATTAACTAAACTACATTTTCGAAATGACTCAATTGTTTGCGGTTCATTATATAAACTGATAATTAACTTTTCCTTCGCCATCTGGTTCGTCGACAATCGAATAATTTCCGATGACGGCACCAAGTGGAGTATCTTTTGGTTTTATAACTTTGAGAACAACAATTTCCCATTTCGAGGATGAATAGTTTCTTTCAATCAATTCTGATATCTCATCAATGAACAGTTCATTGGATTCAATATTTTCATTTCGGTGTAATTGTAAAAGTTTAGCTTTGGTCTGTGATTCTGTTATGGAACATGTTATAAAATTAGTACATGAAGTTAGTTGACATAAAAGTTAGTAATGAATGAACATGGAAAATGAGTACCACAAGTGTATATTAGCAATAGGGGTATTGAATACCTATTAAAATGCTAAACACCAAACTTACAACTTGTCTAGGAGTTTGAATTATTGGAGCTATTTGTTCCGCAAACTCCCGGGATGCTTTGAAACTTTGATTCGATTGATCAACAAGCTTTGGATCATAGTTTACTTCTTTTAATACTTCATCTGCCAATGATAATTCCTTCTTATGCATAACTCCCAGTTTGACCGGCCCTAGAATAATATAATTTCTGGAAGTTTGTGACCAATAAGATTACCAGGTGGCAAAGATTTCAACATAGCAACACAGTCTTGCAATTGAAATCGATTCATGTCGAAATGAAATCCATTCACAAAAATTAATTTATCTTCCGGTTTTAAATCTCCTTGTTGCTCTGCAGCGCCACCAGCAACTAATCCACGAATCTTAACATAGTGTCCGCTATCATCCTGACTATCCAAAATAGAAAATCCAAGTCCATTCGGTCCTTTATCAAGTATAATCCAATCCAGGGTTGCTTTCAATGCTTTAGTTGCTTCATCATCTAGAATATTTGGTTTAATATAAATCAATAATATTTACTGGGATATCAAAAACTGTATCATTATTTACCTGATGAATCGCTTGAAGAGTCGTCTTTATCGATATTGATATTCGTTTGAATATGTTCAAGTTCATTGTTTATATAGCTTGGAGTCAAACTGACAGTTTCTTTTCTTACATCAGGATCAATGGTTGGGTGACTAATAATATCACCGCCGTCACCCCCAGTGTCATCATTACCCGAATCGGAATCATCTTCTGAATCTTCCGTCTCTTCTGCCACGATTTCAATTTGACTTGGCGATTGAATAGTGCTTGATGGAGCTGCTGAAACGAGGGTTTGGGTTTGGAGCTGAGAAACTGGTTCTACTTCATCGATATCTTTTTCACGAGCAAGTACAAACAATATTTCCTGTGGCAAGTTTTTCAAACAATCAATTGTTTCTTCTTGGTCCATATGTAAAAGGGCTTTTCCATTCGCTTCCAATAGTCTATCGCCAGGTCGAATCTTACCAGCTTTAGCGACACGTCCTCCAGCGGCGATTTTTCTAATTGTATGAATTGCCCTACCGTTTTCATCATATGCACCCTCAACATCAAAGCCAAGGGGCTCCGAAACATGTTCTTTTTGAACTTGACAAATAATAATTTCAGACTCTTCGCCAATTGTTTTTTCCCAAAATTCTTTCAATCTATCCATTTCTTCGGTAGTTACGGTCGGAGTACGAGTTTCGTTACGACGCGAAAGTGTTAAATGAACGGTATGACCGGTATTCTGAAGTGCCATTACAGCTTCTTCGGATCCAACATTTGGTCCATCTAATTTCAATCCATTAACAGCAATTATTTGGTCACCTTCTTGAATGCGACCATCTCGAGCGGCAGGTGATTCGGGTGTTATGGCTTTGACATGTATTCCACCGTCAGTAGAGTCAACATAACCAGCAATATGAATTCCGATACCAGATTCATCCTTTGTTAACTCAACTTCATAGATTTCCTCACTAGATGGAGACATATGATGATCAAATTGAGGCAATTCTCCACGAGCTATTTCAAGCTCAACAACATTTCCGGATTCTTTTAGCAAGTTCGCTGCTTGTTCGGATCCCATTCCAGTTAAATCAGTTTCATTTATTTTCAATATTGAATCTCCCGATTTCAATCTGCCGTCACGCTCAGCAGGTCCATCGCTCAAAATGGTCTTGATCATAACTCCTGTTGCTTTACCACCAACAATACCGAAACCAAAGCCTTTGCCTTCATTGCGCAATTGAATTGTTTCCCGATGAGCCCATCGTCTTTCACATGGTTTAAGTGCAAAACTGGATGCAGCTGAGCTTGATCTTGATATATGACCAGTCATTTGACGTGGAATAGGACCACGGGCAACAACCAGTTGAACAACATCTTTAACTGCTTGCAAAGCTGCTATAGCCTCAGTGTGTGACACATTAAGCCCAAGTGGTTTACCGTTGATAACAAGTATTTGATCAGATTCCTTCAAACGACCATCCATATCCGCAATGGTATCTGGTTGAATGTCTTGAACAAAAATTCCAAGTTCACCACGATTATCAGATTCGAGACCTACGACAGAAAATCCCAAACTTGTATCAGCAGTTTTTTCGAGTGTGATATGTTCTACTTCTCGACCATTGGCCATTTTATCAATAAAATCATTCAACCAATCATCATCATGAATCTCATTATCAGATGAAGCTTCTTCCGACTGTGAAGCACTTTCAGAAGGATTTAATTCAACCAGAGTGCCATTTTTATCTTAATCAACGTATATTTAAAATCGTCAAAATCAAGGTTCAAAATATCATTAAACAAAGTAACTTACCTAATGTGTAATCTGGGAATTGTTCAGGATTATGTTTAATTTCATTCTTGACTCTAGTCAAAGCATTTTCAAGATTAAGCAATTGTTGAAATAACGGATCAGAAAGAAGCTTGGACAATGAATCAAGTCCAGCTGCTTTTGCTCCACATTTTTCTCGAATTCGTTGCAGGGCTAAAGCTGCTTGATCAATTGTTGGAACCTGAGTATTTGCTCCCCTTACACCCGGCATTTAAACTAATTCTTCCGATTTCTCTCTCTGAAATAAGGTTTTTAGAAATAAACTGCTTTGAAAATCATCCCTTGCGAGATAAAAATCAAATTAATGATCTCTGGTTCATTAAATCCCAAATTAACTCTCGCCTTCAAATCCAAACTAGATTATGATAATTCATTTTAACCATTATTTGAGTTAAATATTTGCAGATTCATAGACATTCCAACTAAATTATTTGCATCTCGCATGATTCAGAATATACGTTTTTCACTTGAGCCATTTTATTGGTCCTTAACTGGCTGTAAACTCTCGGTTAATATTTCTACATAGGAAAATATATTAAACATATGGACCATGGTTCTGCCTACATATCATCTCTGGTCACCATTAATCATGAAGTACTCTTTTAAGCTGAATCCTGTAGTTAAATCAGCTTATTCATTTCAAAACTCTTTTTAAATGACTCATGATTTTTTGAACAAAGAGAGGTTTTATAGTAAACTTTCCCACTGACTGGCCTCACCGAGAGTGTCCTTTCATAAAGGTCGTCACAATTCACATATCTAGACTATAAATTATAGGTCGATCCAAAGATGACAACGAATTTTAGAACTTCCTGGCCTAATTTTTGCCACAGGTCCTTTTCTTCTTGGATAATCTCTTACACTCGCTACACGTTCTTGTTATTCAGTCTTCTTTCTCTCTTTATTCCCTTATTATTTAGTAAATACTTAATATTTTTTTATAAAATACAAATAATTAATGCTGAATGTAGTAAATCAGATGGCCTGAGGCGAAGTCTAAAACTTGAAGAGGACCAAACAAAAAAGGTTATTGGATGAAACCGTTAATCGAACAACAAGAGGGTATTAACCCACACGAGAAAAAAAACTCTTTTTTTCTAAACCTCTTTCTTAAACTACCGTCATTGTATTGTCATAATAAATATCATAAATATTTGTATAAATGGTGATAAATGGCAGTGAACAAGTCAAGAAGTGAATTCTTAGTAGAATCTTCCACCGCCCACGCCTATTTTGAATGTAAACAATAGAGAAGATGAGGATTTCATCTACTAAGAAATAGATGTCTACCAGGGTAATAATCGACGAATTGGCAACAATATCAGAAATAAAACATGCTCCGCGACGGGGAATCGAACCCCGGTCTCCCGCGTGACAGGCGGGGATACTCACCACTATACTATCGTGGAGACGTTAGGGATCGAATATTAAATATTTTTTAAAGAAACAATGTATACAGAAAAATACATGCTGAGTTAATGATGTAAAAATACAGAAATATGCACAAATGAGGTATTGAATATGTGTATGAAGGGTTCAAAGGCTTATAAATATTGAATTAATTATAGAGCAGGGTGCGTCTTCCCGATGGTTGTCGATTCTATACTCGATCTCCAAACAAAAAAGGCATCGAGTTCGGAGGAAAATAGAGGAAACTGTATGCCATTTTTGTTTGGAGATCGAGTACACTGCTACATGTAACATGTGGAATTTGGGCAAAATGACGATCGGGAAGAGGCCAGACTCTTTATTTTAGGAAGAAACTGAAAGTTTGAATCTAAAACTCATCTAACATCTGGGCATAAGCATCACTCTGTGCTTGAGATAAGGGTTTCTTTAGAGAGGATGCAGACATGAAAGTTGCCTTCATTTGCTCATAGAAATCCCCTGTTTCAGTTTTTTGTCGTTTTTTTATACGAGGATGAATTCTGATTGAAATCTCGGTCTTTTCATCGGACCTGGAACCGCCAAAAGGATCTTTATTCTCGCACAACGTTTCCGCCAAAGTTCGTTTCCGATTCAATCGTGAATCTTTTGGATTTGTTTTCTTGACTTCGTTTGGTATTTTGGGCTCAACGACAATCTAAATTAAATTTTTAGGATCATTTCCTATATTTTGTTTTGTTTGATCAATAAAATGAACGGACCTTTTTAATTTTTCGCTGTTGCTTGATCCCGTTGGGCCGGGAAGATTTCGCCTTTTGTTGTTTTGAGGAGGACAGTTTTGACTCTAATTTGGAGTCTGTTGGTTTAAACTTTTTCTTCGGTGATACTGTTAGTGACTTTTCTGTTTTGAATACTTCCTGATGATCAATTTGAGCATCAGCCAATTTATTATTATTCACATTAATCCCCATTTTTATTTCTGACGGTCGCCCCATTTTCGGAAGTTTTTCATAGCGGGCCATGATCTGCTTTTTCATCATGGGTCTTGGAGGTCTGGCCATTTCCAACTCAATCTTGTCCAGTTTTCTCTTTAAATCAATTGCTTGTGATGACAACTCTTCAGCTTCGTCCAACAAATGGTTGTGGAGAAGACTTACTCGTGTGCTTAAATAAGTTTTAGCTTTCGATTAAAATTCTATACCAGTGCAGTGTTACCAGTGTACATTTCTTAAACTCACCTGTAAGTGCGTTTTGGAAATTCACGTCTTTTTGATTCCAACAAATATGATGCTATTTTCATATCACAATCGGACATATGACATTCTGGTTCCCATGTAGCTTCTGACTCATCATATCCCTTCCATTTAATCAAAAAATATCTTGCTTCTCCACCACCGTCGTTAAGTGTTTTATGTTTTAGAACTTTTTCAACTTCGTAATTCTCTTCCATTATTTTTAGCTGGTCAATGTTTAAAATTAAACTTTTAATTGGTTGGTAATGATTTAATCAGATATGATGAAACAATTAATATGGAACTAGTCACGTGAATAGGAGGACTTTGACTGAGAGCGCCATACGAATGACCACGCCATACGAATGGCCACGCTGGACCAGCGTCGGTGGTGTCATGATCATCAATCAAACTTAGTGCTACATTGTCTTCCTCAATTGTGTCAGATACAATGCTTCAGTAATTAATCGATTGCTCTCATAAAATTCCTACCAATGATTTCTCATCAGGTAAACAAACTTCACTTCCTATATTGTAAAACGGGGAGGGAGTAGAACAGTTGTTTTTTCGAACAAATCCTGAAATGTGTAAGGGCAATATTGAAATATTGCGTGTCATATATTCGTGTGAAAACGGATAAATAATAGAATGTGTTCTCAGTTAATTATAGGACATTTCTTCCATCAATCATTTATGAAAACCTACTTTATGTGTGAGCGCCGCGGACGCGCGCGTGTTTCACCAATATATAAACTTGGGCTTGGCCCTAGTTGAGGGCCGCTCGACTATACCTTTCATCTACACTTTACCTATAATAAACCTTTTTAAATAAAATCCAGAGTCTTTATAAATGGACTCGGAAGTCCGAGTGGGAACAATGTAAGATGGCCCCTTCACCAGTAAAAACATTGAAGAAACTTCTGTAAAGAAACTGATAAACTCATAAAACCGAGAGGAAACATTTTCTTGGATAACGACCTTCAATTGGCTTCATCATTACAGTTTAATGAAAGCTTGAAGGTTATGTTTTAATGAATGGCCTTACTTTCGACGATTGTCACTACGTATGGTAGATTGTGTACTAAACGCTGACTACAAGCCGTAGTACACCGTGCTATGTGGAATGAAGAATTTCGCGTGCATTCAGCCACGGAATCAGGTGTTGGTACCCTGCAGAGATAACAATATTGAAATTTCCCATTTTTTAGCATGTGTTTCGTCGGATGTGAACCGTGGAATTTCCATGGAATCAATCATTATATTGGTAAAAAAATAAACTTCAAACTTGTGTTCTACATAACGGTTATGTAGATGTCATAACCTGGTTCATGACAGATTGAGACAAAACATCATTTAACAACGGCATAATGTAAAATATTAGCGCTCATTATTTAGATTCAAAAACAATATTTTTCAAATAAGAGATCTCCCACAGCTGATAGGTCTTTATTAATCTCTCTTAATTTTAAAATATCGATATGATTTTGTCAAGTCTTAACCCCTATTGGCAAATCGCGGAAAAAAAATCCAGAATAGCATTAGAATTCCTATCTAAATTTTTTGATGTTGCCAATAAGGGTTAATGAAATGATTGATGAGTCATCGGAGATCAAAAGAA
>SCLD01094907.1:0-11899 GCA_004367895.1 Oikopleura longicauda | reverse complement strand
GATCTGTGCTACCATCATTCAAAAACATGATATGGCTAAAATACATGTTTACTTTGCATTCACTTATACAGCTCGGAAGTTAGTATTAATTAGAGGCTCAATGCCAATATTTAGCGTTCTTGGCATAAGTTACCATTAAAGCTGATTAGTGTCTTGTGTGATTTGCTACTTTATTAACTGCCGTCAGAATACTCGTCATAGTGGGATACCCGATTTTCGTCTAGTAAAGTAGTAAAATAAAACTGACATTCGACATTTAGTTGTCGATTGAATGTCAACTCTAAGCGGTTTGGCGGATTTCGGATATAGAGACTGTTTTAAGCGGTCATTTTAAACCAGAAAAGTGGGTCTACTTGATCGTGAAAAATATTGATTTAATATCAGCGGCTCGCGGTTACCGAACACAAAAGTGTGTCACCAAATTCAAAAGAGAACTTCTATGTCCCAGTTCCATTTTTAATCTGTTGATGAGCTTATGTTGACGTCTGACAGACGTCATATCAAGTGGTACACCCAGAATGAGTGAACGTCTGGTCGTTTTTCTTAGATCCTGTGTGCTGAATATTAATATCCGATTTTTTGTGTACTGCAACAACTGGCTTGATATTATATCATACGTGCAATGTATTATTAACTTTTTTGTTCTTAAGCAGCTTACCCGGACTATATATCACATCACAACGACCACTGTTCGTTTTTCGATTCGCCCACTTCACAACGAAAGACCTTGCCATCAAAGAGATTTACAGCCGTACGATTATATTCAACATGAGCTTGTGGACTGGCCGACGCAGTAGCGGTAGGCAACATGCCACTTTACGCTGCGAAAACTGTGGTATCGCGTTTTCGGGCGAGGTAGAGCAGATCACGGTTGGCGAATTTACCCAAAAAATGTTTGTTCTTGTCCTTGGCTTCGGCATATGTTCACTACTGGCTTATTTAATGATCAATGTAATGTTTATGCCGATTTGAAGGCCAAGTGTATAACCCGCTTTTAGTACACGCACTATGTGTCAATCGACAACCTTGAAGACGATCTGGGCCAAACAATGATTAAAGATTCAATGGCCTTATTAGATGCGAATCATTCGTAATTTGTTATTGGTGCAAAATAAGAATAAAGAACTGTTCATGCGTATAAATACGGTTTGTTCTCGGCAAGCTCGACGCCGGCTGGTGGCACCACAACCACATGGTAAAGTTCAGATACATACAAACATGTGCGATGTATAAACTTAGATTCGCTGATCAAAGTTCACAAAGTACAGTGGACCTGGATTAGAGAGGACCTAAGTAGGACTAAGGGCTTGTAGCGATAGAGAGAAAACGAGTGGGTCATTTTGCGTTTTTCAGGATTAGACTCTAATGCAATCAGATTTGTTCGACAGATGCGATCAACTAATCCGTGTCAAACTACAGTTGTTTTCTAAAATAAGGCAATGGAAAGGTAGCGTGATTTTCGCAATAATTGCCTTATTTTAGTAAGTGGGGGATATATCTTAAATTCGGTGAAATAATATATGTTAGACAAAATGATCAAGAACACTCTTTTTGGCCAATTCTTGATTGCTGATGAAGATTAACGCACCTTTTACATTCAAAAGCTGGTAGAACAAGCAATAAATGACTATTTTTTATAAAAATTCGCTACTTTATATAAATTAAGATTTTTGCTTTATTTTGGATAGCGGTGGTTTGGCTAAAATCGTAAAAAATACTCTGATATTTTCGATTGCCTTATTTTGGAAAAACACTGTTATTCAGGTCCACTGTATCACATCACAACGTTCACAGTTCGTTTTTCTGTTCGCCCACATCACAACGAGGGAACTGAACAACCTAATAAAAACCTTGTCTTCAAAGATATTAACATCAGCACGACTACATTCAACATGGCTCATTACATAAGCTTATGGAATGACGGCCGACGCAGTAACGGTAGGCAACTTTACGGTGCAAAAACTGCGGTATCGCGTTTTTAGGTGAGGTAGAGGAGATCACGATTGGCGAATTCACTCAAATTATGTTTGTTCTTGTCCTCGGCTTCGGCATATGTTTACTACTGGTCTATTTAATGATCAATGTAATGTTCACGCTGATTTTAAGGCCAGTTATAAACCTGTTTTTAGTCCATCGACAACTTCGAAAACAATAGACTGGAATTCTTAGATGTGAATCAGTCGTAACATGTTATTGGTGCAAAATAAGAATAAAGAACTGTTTACGCGTAAAGATACGGTTTGTTCTCGGCAAGCTCGACACCAGCTGGTGGCACCACCACCACATCATCATCGTCATCATCTTCGTATGGCTCTTGATCAACTTGATTTTGTTTGATTGATGGCGTCTCTGACGACGCTCCCATTCCCGTACTTGGGAGTGCATTGGGACAGAATATGGGCGCAACAAGCGATATCAAGTACGTTGCCAGTATAACGAGGGTGGTGACAGCTTGAATATAGAAACCGGCTTGATCGCCCGTCCTTTTGTTGTCATTAGTGAATTAGTGTGATGATTTCGACTTACTCAAAAGACTCTTCAAGCGAATCGGCCGGATCATACCAATTTGTCATTGTCATCATCAAGTACATACTCGCCGAGGCGTAGATTAAGTGAAATGCCCAGTAACGATATGTCAGCTCGGGTGTGTCGTCAAGGATCACATCTTGACCTTTTATATCTACAAACACTATTGTTTGGCAATTTACAATAATCTTCAACTCACCCATTTGCTCTCTCTTTGGCAATTCAATTTTAAAGTTCAAGCAGCAGCAAAACATGGGCAATTCATCTGTCACTTTCTTTGTCTTTGCCGTGATCAACGAGCTATTGAATGCCGAGTAAATAGTCAAGAAAAGTGACAAGGCAATGGCGACTGCATTCACTGCCGTTTGAAGTCGCGTCAACTCTTCCGAAAGGCCCAAGTTGCATGGCGTGTTAATATCTTGGATGATGTCTTGCACATCGCTGACATTCGGCGTTAACGATACCAGAAAGTCGGGCACTTTGAAGCATCGTTCACTGCACGTCGAATTAAGTTCAATTGGCATTGCCGAGTTGACGGTTGAAAACGTTGAGTACGTTATCTGACCGATGATGACACCCGATTGAAGAATGCCCGTCGTTGCCGTTCGCGTCTCATAGCCAAACGTTTGACATGGAAATAGTGAAATGACTAACACCAAGAAACTGCCAATTGACGTCGCCACAATAAACCAGTACGACGTCTGACAGTTGCCCGTGGTCACGCCACTTGGGCTCTCGGTGAAAAAGAAGACCATCATTGTGTTGGCCGCTGTTGAACCGAGAATCAACGCCAAACCGATTGACCATAATCCGGTGCCCCACAGTCTGGCAACGCAGGTGTTCTCATCGTTTTGTGCCGTCTTCATTGCCTTGTACCAGCTTGTACTCCATTGATACGCAAATCGGACCAGCACAACAGTTTGCCAAATGACAAACAACGACCCAAACACCAAGCCGATCCATTTCCAAACGTTAATAAACGTTTCCGATTGGAGGCGTAAGGCCATGAACAAGCCGATGACGACACCAAAGCAGAAGAGTAGCTTCCACAGCCAAAATCCTATAAATGTTGTTTCAGTTCACTAATAGGTGCTCAAGTGGCCCTTACCATTGTGAATCTTAGCTCGAAATTGTTTCGAACTCGTCAAGTTTACCGTCACTAATGCCATCAACAAATAAAATATCGTCGAGCACAAGTATAACAGGTAAACGCCGACGAAACTGAACACACGGGCACATTCGTTGTTGTCATTGAGACGACCAATCAAATTGCAAAAGTCGCCCATTGCAGAGGTGCCATCCTCGCGTTCACGTTGCATAACGGCTTCGAAACCGTCACTGTTGAGCATGCCAGCTACAGCAGTAAAAAGAACGAGTCCAAACGAGTACATCAGACGCGTCCCGGTACTTTCTGACAAAATTGACTTTTTAAAATTCAGTGGATGTTAGCAAAACTCACGGTTGATCGGTGGTAAGCATCCGCAACACAAATGACAGCTTCTTGGACCACATAGACACGAGATCCCAGTACTACAGTCGCCACAGCACTTAAAATATGTCTTCCGGTCAATGTTCTAATGTCGGTTAAATCTTGAACAGAACAGTTCAGTTTTAGAGCTTTACGATATAAGGGGAGCACCTTATATTGTTATTTGAATATTGTCGGATACTATTCCGAATAGTAAGTCAGCCTTTATTTACTACGCAAAGCCATAGCATCACTGCTCACCATTTTTCTCTCAAGATGATCTAGCCTGTCCTCAAGCAATTTACTATCATCTGTCAGTTTTTGTTCTAGCCTTTGATTAGCCGTTTTACGTTGAACAGTTTCATCTATATGACCGACACTGTTCACTGATTTTATTCTGATCATTTTATCGTCCGTTTTTTTTATCTATCCTTGATTATTGTCCTTTTTAATTTCGTTTTATGTATCCATTGATAGTATCTAACTATTCTATTGAGACTTTCTTCACACACTCTCTCAGTAGAATACTACCTTCGCTTGATCATCTTCAATTTCATCATCTGTTGGCATAATGCTTCTATTCAACTCTAGTCATTTAGCTCAACTCTAGTCATTTAGCGTTGAAGGTCTGCCCCTGCCACTCACTACTTGTGGTTTATTTCAGTCTATTGTGCTCTAACTTTTTGTTTTCTTTTCAATGTGAGAGCTACCCCGCGCAGTTTCTCGCGCGCTTCGTATCTTTTATTGACCCCCACATTAAAAGACCAAGAAAAGTATCGGTCAAAATAACGGAGTTGTCCAATCGCGTTTGTTTTATACAATTTAAGCGTCATACACTACATGCACTGTGCAGACTTTTTATTAGAGTTTACATAAGATTGTGTATCACTGCAATTTCCTCGAGCATGCTTTTGATTCATTGAAGATTACATTTTTGGCAAGATCTGAACTCGTGAAAAGCACTTTATGGCCCATTTGATCGCCGGGTTCGTGCTGGGTCAGTTTCCATGGCAGCCGGTAATATATAGCGTACAATAACTCACACTTTGGGTGACATATAGTTAAATTTTCAAGTTATTCCGGTCCTTTACTTTTAATATTATTAAAGTCAATCAATTACACTAATGAGTTGTGACAAACCACAACGAAAGCCTTTCTTAGAAAGGCAAACATGCCACAAATTTTAAAGTGCAGACTACGTTTCGCGAAAGATGCTCATGAGCGATCTTGATATTTATTTAAAATTAAATGTGCGTTTGTTATGCAGTTTAAACTTGAGTTTTTTCATTTCGCACTTGTACGTTAAACGAACTTTTGGTCATGTGTTATTAGACCGTTAGTATCAGACCGTAAAAACTAGGCTATTGAGTATTTTATGAGACATATCATTTGTCGACATAAGATTCATTCATTGACGAAGAACTGACAGTTGGCCACGAACAATTTGTGTCATCACATTTTGCCGTTCGTTACGCAAATTGAAATGTCGTGATGTCTGATGAACAAGCTGATAATCCAGATCGTCTCAGACTGATTAGATCGATATTAGGTCGACGGCGGCCCACGTACGCTCTATATGTGTTGTATAAATACCACTGCAAAAGTGACTCAGCGTTAGTGAGGTGCCACTACCCCTTTTTTCAGAGCGCACTCGTTTCTTCTGTGACTCACTATTTCGCCTGTAGCAAGTTTAGAGTACACTGGCTAGAATCCGACAATAAGTTGACTAATTCGAGAAAACCGACGAAACCAGTAGATGATGACGTAAGAGATGATCACTGGCTAAGTAGTGGTCACTAGCCAGCCTTTTATTTATTTGCCGAAAACGCCCAGACAAAAACAGAGAGAAAAATGGAACTTCCGATATGGCGCCTTCGACGATATCATTTATTGCTGCTGACATTCATCGGGAATATGCTCGCCTATATGGTCAGGTTCTCATTCAATGTCACCGTCATTGACATGACCAATCCAAACAATACACATGGTGACCACGTAAGCTGGACGAAGGGTGACATTGCTCAGATTCAAGCCGCCTTCTTCTACGGCTATTGCTCAGCATGCGGGTTGTTTGGCCTGTTTTCCGATCGAGTCGGACCGCGGATCATTATTGGTAAGTTTGGTCAGAAGATGAACTACTAGTATATTAAAACATGCAAGTTTTCTGTATCATTACATTAACTTTAATCTCAATAGCGTTTGCCGTTGGAGGCTCAGGTGCTCTCAATCTACTCTTTTCCTACTTGGCCTCACAAAGCAACATCACTTGGCTTATCATCCTGCGTATTCTTCAGGGCATCTGCCAGGCTGGGCTAAACGCTCCGCAAAAGTCATTGTGGGGACGCTGGGCGCCGACTAATGAACGGACAACAATGGTCGCCCTGTTTCGTGTTGGCACCAATTTTGGCACATTATTGACAAATGTGATTGCCCGTAAGTCCACCTGTTAAATAACGTTAAAAATTAAATGAACTTCAGCATTTATATGCGCCAGATACGGTTGGCCCTGGGTGTACTACTCGTACGGCATCGCTTCAATGGTCTGGGCCATTATTTGGGCGGTGTATGCACGGGACGCCCCACGAGAAATGACGCACATAAATCAGCTTGAGCGCAAGTTCATTGAGGAAGACTTGGGACAGACGGTGCGACAGAATGTGCGTCTGGCCGATGTTCCGTGGGCGAAGATTATCACCAATATGACCTTTGTCGGGCTATGTCTGACCGGTTTTTGTCAGGCTATAACTGATTTCATTATGCTCGAAATGCTGCCCCAATATTTGCACAAAGTAAAACACATGAGCCTGACAACAAATGGCATCGCCAGTGCCATTCCACTGTTGACGAATGTAATGGTGGCGGCGGTGGGCACACTGTCGATTGACTTTATCTTGCGTCGATATCGAGATCTAAACCGGACAACAGCTAGACGGAGCAGTACAACGTTGGGTCTCGTCCCCGCCCTTGTTTTGGCGTGTCTGTTTAACTACACAAGCGTCTTCAACAATGCGGCCGTTGCTATTTTGACAACAATTTACGGTCTATCGGCATTAGCCACTATTTGCCGTGATCCGGTCTTGGTGGATATGGCGCCACTGTTGGCGGGTACATTGCACGGTTTGATTGATACAATTTACTCGCTTGGTGGCATTGTCGTCCCCATTATGTGCAATGCTCTTGTCAAAGGTGATGCTGAGCTTGATACGAGCTGGATGCCGGTGTGGACGGCGCTAGTGGTGGCTTTATCGTGTTGGATGGTGATTTACAATTTCACTGTCAAAAGCAAAGAAGCAAAATTCTCCACTAGTCTTAATTTATATGAGTCGTTCGACGACGAACGCCTGGTCACAATCATTGCTGATGAATAAAATTGTCAACGTGACAATGGTTCACTTAAAGTGAAAAATTTGGTTGTTTTTCTGGCGAGTTCATGCGAATTATGGCTTCCAATGCAGCTTATGTAATGCTAAAAATTTACGCTTCGAACAAATAAACTGCGAAAGTGCATTTCAAGTTCGTTAGCCACTCTCACATAGGATCTGGCAAAAAAAAGACAATGGTGTGCTCGCGATTCTGACGATGTGTTTATTTTACAGTGATGATGAAGTCTGGAATCCAGATTGTGAATAGTGGGAATGTACGATGATTTCATGATTTGGGCGAGTTATGTTGTATCTTTCCAAGTATAGTGCGTATCTTGTCAAAGCCTTTGCTAATGTTGTTTACGGAACGTATCGGTTGTTCATCTTTAATCTTCTGTCGGATCTTCTCGTGATCGATCTGTCGCTCCCGGTTGGCATCAAGTGACCGGCGAAGTTGCTTTCGCTTCGCAGCTGCCTGGGCTTCAACACGTAGACTGTTTGATCGAATTGGGCGCGATGGCGAGATTTTGGCAGCCAGTCTCAATGAATGTGATCTACTTGGACGTGTCTGGTCGCGGCGTATGTCCCTTTGCATGTTGGATAGTGATGAGTTCACCAAAAATGGATTATTCTGCTATTATTCACCATTATCCACAAGCCTGAGTTCATCTTTGGTAGACTGGATCTCCTGATATCGGCTCATTGAAAGGTGTGATGTGAGTTTATAAATGAGTGAGAATGAATCTAAAACTAAAAAGTTAAACGGTATTTTCTCTTGGGCTTACGTGATGGTGAGTGATTTGCGAATGACGAAATAATCGGTAACCGACGTTAGGGACTCGAACTTAAAAAGCAATCAAGGAAAGGAGGAGTCTCCTCTGTCTGACAAATAAACGTCATAGTTTGCGACTATGTAACATAGTCTATGTTGTGATCATAATAGCTGAAATGTGTATTTACGAAGAACATAGATTTCTATTTACTTTTTGCAGATTGTACAGCGGATGCATAATGATATAAAAATCAGTTTTGAGTCATAAAAGCATTCCATCGGAAAAAGACTAATCATACGTGTAACTAATCTGTAAATAATAGCTAATCATAACTTTAGGTGTAAATCGAGGATGTGAATATGCGCTGAATCGATTCTTGTCCATCATTTTGACTCGTAGTGTACTGATGTGAAGAGTTGGCCTCCTTTTTCTACTATAATACATAATATTCCGCCCCAGTTTACTCAAGGTGATTAAGTTGGTTGTCTTCCAGCATAGTTCATGTGAGTATGCCCACCCGTTTGCCGCTCATATAATGCTGCGTTTGAAGTTTCTCCAACCAAATAAACTACACCAGAAAACATGCAATTCAAACTCGTCGCCCTCGTCTTCGCTGCCACTGTCACTGCCACCCCATGTGGCGATAACTGCGGCACTGAGCTGGGCGCGTGCAAAGCCGCCTGCATGCACGATCAAGTGTGCATCTCGGCTTGTGTACGCGATTTTGACAAATGCATGTTGGCATGCACCCCGGCGCCTGAGCAACAATAAAAGCTTTAATGTTATTGATACCTTGTTGTATGTCTATTCAATATCGAAAGTTTTTTGTTGCTGTTGTGAAGTTTCTTGGAGTCAAGCTCAAATTAGTTTTTCGCTAGACAATTTTGTGGGTGAATGATAAGTGTTTAATTGTGTGAATCATAGTCGAAGAAAAAAACGACTGAGAGAAGAGGAAAATGTAGACATAGATGGAGATAAGAACATTTTTACTGAGCAATTTTAGCTGAAAATAGTGAGCTAATCAGGTAAAATCGTAAAGTAAAGTGGAGCTAAACGATAAAGGTCGTCGGGACACATACCGCGTTTGATTAAATTATTAAATTAATTTATAATGACCAATCTATAACACAGGCCATGTCTTGTTATCGATTTTGGGTTTTGACGAGCTCGACTTTATTAATTAGAGAATGAAACATAAGCCGAAAAACAGTCAGTGACCCCGCCGGGCCTACCACAGTGGTAAAAATGCGTGATTTGTCCGAGAGAGAAAATAAGCTATAGATTTTTATATACACTAACCCCCCACGGCGGCGTCAACGACGAAGAAAAAAGTCGAGTGAAATTGCTGGTGCCACTTGAAAATGATCTTTCACGGATGAACAAAAAAAAATAGAGAAACTCAAAATTGCTATCTGGTGAGTCAGCGTTGTGGAACGCCGTCTGTGCTATGGAGGTGTATGTAAGAGAATGAATTGACAATTGTGAAGTGCTTCAGATATAAATTCAATCGAATATCGGTGTTACAGACCGTGACTCACGCGGCGGGACCAAAATCCCTCACTGTCTGTTTTTTTACGAGAGGTCGGACTGATTTGTAAATCCCCATTGTTGTGGCGACTATTATCAGGCCCCTGTTTTTGACCCACTCTGGAACACTAGTATTTTCATACAACCAATGCAGACTTTTGACGCCTAAGGTGTATGTCTAACAAAACAATTGTGTACGCTCTAGTATTAGTATTACGCACTAGCGGTCAACTGAAACACTGGAGAGTTACGCAGAGTCGTCGTCGCCGAGCGTACGTATCGTTTACGACGCCGTTAAGTTTTTGTGGGTTAGGGTTAACTTTACACAATGGGCGCAGATTGAGCGTGGTCGTGGTAGGGAGAGAGATTTGTTTCCAATGATAGTGAGAAAGCGAGAGAGAGACATGGGACTTTGAAGAACTTCAATTGAATGTACCGTACATTATGTACCAAGTGTGAAGATTATTACCACCGGACCATATTACCACTATGCTTACCCCGCTCTCTATCTCTCGCTCATTTTTGAGCTCTTCATCAAATTATAATTTATGCAGAAAAAGAAATGATAAATTATATACATTACTGATGTAGTCGGCCTCTCTCGGCAACAACGGCCTAAAGAGTACATAGGGTCTCAGAAGACAGACACAAAAAAACGAGAAAAACGGTTGTTTTTACTTGCTGCCCAGACTAGTACATAATGAAGTAGTTCTACTTCTTCTTTTCGGACAATCACACACATACTTATGCATATACGTATACATGCAGCAACTTACGCGGATACGCTTTAAATGTTATGTTTATCATAACTTTTGTTTATGTTTTCGTTAGTTAACAATTGAGGCGAGGTACGTCCATGAACAAAGAAATCTACTAAGTAGTAGCGATAAACTTGCGCGTCTAGTTGATGTGTGTGTGAGTGAGTATGTGTGCGTCTGTGTGTGTGGTTGGAAAAAAGAGGGCGACGAAGGCATCAGCCCGTTCGCACAGACCCCTTTGTGTGTGTGTGTGTGTGTGTGTCTGGGGAGAATACACTATGGCCCCTCGAACAAAAAAAACTTTTGTCCATCTATAATGCCACTTACGGACCCGTGTGTGTGATGGTTGCGGCGGATCGGTGAAAAAAATAATCTTATTCGATTTTATTTTTTTGTATATTGTCGAAGAGAAAAAAACTACAAAAACCACAGAAAAAAAAAACTAACGAAGACAAATGATGCTTCAGAAATCGGTCTGAAGAGCGTGAATGAGCGGTTAGAGTTTGGAGTTGTCGACCGAAGACAAAGAAGAAACAGTGAAGAAGTAGAATTAAAAAACCAGACAGAAAATGGACAATTCAACGTCGTTGATAGACGACAAAACGTGCGCGTTAGGTGCGACTCGGGGTCAACATACTTTTTCTTTGATTGGATTTTGTTGTGTGTTTCTTGTTTTTGTTCAATGATGTTGACCTTGAGGCTTTTACAGGCTACATTTTCCCGCTAATCGATGAGACTAATATGCCCCTTGTCGTCAGATGCATCCTGTACTTTGTCGGGCTCATCTGGTCATTCTTGGGCGTTGCCATCGTCGCCGACATTTTCATGTGCGCCATTGAAGGTAAGCTTAGTGCAACTTTACTACAGCAGCTTTAAATTCCGGTGGACTTTTTTTGACTGTTTGAAAAGATACATAATTGATGTTTTCTTTTCTTTGCCCCGTCATATTCGAGGGACGACAAAAAAGGACATGGGGTGAAGAACAGGGGGTTGCTTGGCCCCGAAGAGTCGGATTAGGTTTCACGCATGCATATATCTGGTACTATTCTTTTTTGGTCGGGTCATTTGGTCCAATTGGAGCCCTATTTGGGCACGTTTTTAACGCCAAATTAGATTGAATTAGAAACGCCAAATCCGTTACTGGTTTTGCCCGTTCACACACACACACAAGCCGGGTGGGGCACACTTCGTGCGAAAAATGGCGTTATAAACCGTGCCATCGGACCTGGCCGCACTTTAGCTAAATTAAATTATGTAGAAGCATTGCTAAATATAAAAAAAAGTCTGCCTTCCATCTGTTGTCGGTGGTGATGAGTGGCCAACTTGACAGTTCTCTCATCATCTCAATGGCACATTAAAAATGTGTTTAATTTCTTTTTTCTAGTCATTACCTCTAAAAGCAATGTCATCACCGTGGCCGATCAAAACGGCGGCTCGCGCGATGTCGAGGTGCGCGTGTGGAATGATACGATCGCCAATTTGACG
>SCLD01094895.1:0-11900 GCA_004367895.1 Oikopleura longicauda | reverse complement strand
TGAGTATCAGAAAATAAAAGATTCATTTTTGCGATTTCATTCTGAAATAAAATATCCTTATTTTATGCTCTTAGTATCTTTATTGAGGAATGTTAGAGATCAGTGAAAGGATTGAACTGTGTCGGTCAGTCACAATGACAGTAGTTCTAAAGGTCAATAATTGACCTCAATCTCGGTAAGGCCTTTGACGGGGAGCCGGAACTGGCCGATGACTAGGTGGGTGACTCGGCGGGGGCGGATGATGATGATGTCCATGATGAGCGAGTGTTGAGCTTGAGTGATATGAATTATAGGAAGCGTTTTGAGATTGGTTGTAACTTAGGGCATGTTGCGAACCATAATGTACATTTGGGGCATGAGCTGATGAATTACTGTACATATTTTGCCCTCCTTTTTCGATTCGTTGTAGACAAGCCGCCAATTTGTATTTTGAAGCATCTGGATCAGCATTCAAAGCAATGTATAATTCATTTTTATACTGAAATATTTGTTTCAATCATATCACCAAAATTGAAAATAATTTACCTGTGTTACGTAAGACCACAATTGTCCAACTGCTGCCATTGTATCAAACTCTCCAGAATGAAGCTGATTCTCATCGTCCAAAAAGTCCTTGAAATCTTTCGCCGGTAAATATCCAATTTCTCTAATTTTCTCGTAATATTCTTGAACCCATCCACGATAGCTTTCTATTTGATTTTGGGCGATCATTTTTGGCACCGAGTGATCTTCTGCAAAAAAATGATTTAAAAAATGAAAATTAGATTAATCTCTTACTTTTACTATTTGAAACTGAACATGCATCAATCATAGTTTGGGCTATTGTGGTGAGTGTATGGTCGACTGCTGCTGGTTTTTCAATATCGAACAGGAAATCCGGATTCTTTAATAATTAAAAAAAGTTATAAAAAATTAATGAAAATATCAAAAACCTTGATTAAATTGACCCAAAATCGTAGTGGTAAGCAGTTCGATTTCCAAATATGAGAGAGGTTTGATTGGTTTATGTCTTGGCTGTTTGGACGTTCTTGAGATATGCGTTCAGCTTGTTCGTCCAGAAAATCAAATATATACTTGATGGGCAGTGGCGGACCAAATTGGCCTTGATAAGCAGCAAATATAGACTCGAATAGCTGTTCGGAATATGAATTCAAATTATTGTAAGTTGTTAATATTCTTGGTAACATCACTTCACGTTGCATCTAAATAATTAAATAAGTTTTAAAAAAATAATATTTTAAAATACTAACGGCTTTGGACGCATCTTCAGAATCTGGTTTGACCATATGATAATCTTTTTTATTGTCATTCAAATCAGATCTATTGAAATTGTTGAGAAGTGGAGTATTGGAACGATGAAGAGAACTACTGTCTTGTGCGTTCATTGTTCCTTGATTATTGCGTGGAATTGTGCTACTGTGACTAAAATAGATATTTTTATGCACGTTAAAGAAATTATCTTAAATATTTTTATTCGGTTGATTTACCTGTTACCAAGATTTGAAAATGGTTTTTGACATAACTTCACGTAGGCCTGAGAGTTTGAAGGAATGAAGTCCCGTTTTGAATTTCCATGAAATTGTTTTGTATAATGTTCAATGGTATTTAGGCGGCGAAATTGACCTTCAATAACACTAAAAAAAGCTCAAATATGTTCAGCAAACTTAGTTAGAATCAACCCACCTTGTCTGATCAATATTTCGCATAACACGTCTGGTCTTATTTAACTCGAGATTGCCTGGATCGTGGTATTCAAGGTCATAATCTTGAATTTGAGGTCGATTTGAGAATGGAGTATTTTTGTACAAATTTTCAATAGTCTTAGTTTTCACTTGATCAATTGTATCACAATAAAGGCAGTGAACCTAAAGCTGTTATCAATAAAACTTTAATTTAAGATTTCTCACCTCGGTAATGTGCTCTGCGTCGCCCGCTTCAGTGTGTCGAACTTTTAAAATGAGCTTTGTCTCATTTGGGAATATTCTCAATAAATATTGTTCTGCAAGGGTTCCCTTTGCATGTCCAGTAACTTCATCAACTAAATACCGATTTATCGGACAGTGTTTGGTGACAGCGTGAACATACCTGGTTGATTATAGGTCCAACTTTTAACAGCTTCAAAAAGTCTATAAATATAATTCCCAGTTCGCTCAAAGAGCGTTCGATGCATAAGCATAGCAAACCAAAAACTCAACATTTTCTCACAAATTGTTCCAGAACTTCTCATCAATGTCATCAGCTGATCATCGCGACAATTATCAATCATTTCAACCATTAGATATTGAAGCACAACGGTTGCATAGTCCAATCTTTAAAGGATATACTGTGCGTTTCTGTATAAATCATACTGTATAACCGGTGTAGCCAATAGCTTTGGGATCCTTTCCTATCTTGTAATGCAATCATAATAAATGCAGCAACATTATTTCGATCAGTCATGGTGAAATTTGGTTGAGCCTCAAGAGTTTTGACAAAAGGAATAAGAAATTCGCGCTGACCCAATACCGATAAAAACTTATTCATTTGGCTGTTTCGTTCAATGGTACCATGACGCGAATTAAAAGTTCCTAAATTAAAAATATTTATAATATAAGAAAATCTTTTTTAACCTGTCGGCTGAAGCATTTGATGCCAATCGTCGCAATCTTTTGAACCTGGTGGGAACATAACTCGTAACACGAATGTCTGGTAGTTTCTGAATGGGAGACTGAAATTGGCACTTGCATCGGATGGCAATGTATGGAATGGCGAATCACCGTGTGTTCCACCAACAGTTTGTGGACCTGCATTGAGTGTTCTCACTAATTCTTTCATCCCATGTTCAAGTTCATTCTTTTCATTTTTCATCATTAAGCGGCGTTCCTCTTGTTTTCTTTCTTCTTGGGACATTCTATCAAAATGACGTTTTCGAAGAAAAACAACACTTACAATTATAACAACCACAAGAAATGCCAAAACTGACAAAACCAGAATCATTTTCAAATCGGTCTTGATAGTCATCTCGTCGATAGCGACACCAACCCAATTTCCAATAACAACTTCGACACGATAGGGTTGGTTTTGGAAAAGTGTACGGTCGCTATTACACAGAAGCTCACTGTTTTCAACCTTGAATTCATTTTTTGAACAAGCGACGATGTCCGTTTCATTTTCTAAGTTTGACAACATAAGTTTGTAATATCCATTATCCACCCATTTTTTAATAATTGGTCCACACTCTTCAGTCTCTTCCGATTGGTTTGTTGTTGACTTGCTTCCTGATTTTATGAATTGTCCCAAACAGAAGTCTGAGCCTTCAATTTTAAGTCCATATTTAGTCCAATGTTCTTGATCTTCTATTCTATGTTCGTTTTTATGTTCAATCATAGGCCCAGACAAATATGCGATAGACATTTTATCTAGATTTGACTCGATTGTATCTTCATATCCAGGATAACGAATTTCAAATTCAAATGTTCCTATTTCTGTTATATTTGGTGCATTACAATCGAGTGAATTTCTTGGTTCTGTCAATTTAGTCACACCACAATTTCCTTCGATACCACGAACTCGGATTTTTGTATCGGATGGCAAGAGATCCATATGAGTACCAAATATTTCAATGAGTGATCCTCCATGAACAACAGAATAAAGTGTCAGCTGATTTGAACCTTCGGGACCGTTCGGGTCTAATTTGAACTTGTTATTATCATCACCAAGACTGACAAATGACATTTTAGTTTGATCTGTGGAATGAACGAGTTCGTCAGAGCCATCAATTGTAAGAGAAACCCTAATCTCGTCATTTTTGGCAGGTGTTTCAATAGTCTTGAGCGCGTTTGAAAAATGATTTGAAACTATAAACTGATTTAAAATCTTAAATTTATTATTATTTCAAACATTCCTGAAGTTTACATTCAATTATTTTTGGAAGTCGAGGTTTTTCGACGATGCATTTATATTTGATACCCGAACTCTCAAGAATAATTTCCACATTTTCGTTTCTTCCCACATCCAAATCCTGCCCAATGAGCGAGATTGTCGCTCCACCAAGAGATATGATTTTAGATGGTTTGATTTCATTAACAATTGGTTCGGCCAATCGAAAATCTCTTCGACGGTCATATTTGTCACCAGCTCCTTGAATTTCCAAAAATGAAAGTTGATTGTTTTTCAAATTTTTGCCTTCGAATTTACAATAAAAAGCGTGGCGATAATTTTTGATAATGTCAAAGTTGTCAGGCAATGTAAATGAATTCAAGTAAATACACTTCTCTTGGCCAATAAGAATATTGAAATCTTCTGGTTTGTTGAAATTTCTTCCAGTGACCTTGATGATGGTTGTTCCAGAGAGTGTCGCACTATTTGGTTCGATTTCGACAATATCTGGTTCGTGGCACTGATCATTATTTGAGCCGAATATTGTACCAACACATTTGCTTGCCGTCGTTGTACATGCTGGTGATTTACCACTAGATTTTGACTGGCGACAAAAGTTGCAATTATACTCGGATGGCAAACTAAGGCAATCATCACAGCCATAATCACTTGGACAATCAAAAACACGAATTATATCTTGGTCATTATCAGGATCAATTCGAACTTCACGTTTTGTTCTACTTTGTTTCTCTTCTAGAGTAGCGTTCAAACCGATTTTAATTTCATATTCGGCTTTGATACTATCTAAATCCGTTGACCAATCTATTCGATTCACATTTACTTTTGGTTTATGAAATATTGAATACTCCGATTGTTGATCTATTGAACAAACAATTTCATCGCCCTCCAATTTACCAGTTTGAATGATTTCTTTGACAGTACCAAGTTCCCCTCCAATGGTAAGCTTACACACGAAATTGAGAATATTCTGTTTGAACATTTTCCCATCTTTTAGATCTTCAACAAAATCAGCTTTTAGGTTTTTCAATTGAAATCGTAATTGAGTAAGCTTACTCGCATAATGAATATATGACTTGTCAATTTGGAAATATGGACATTCCTCTTTCTTGGTCGAGACAGAGTCAACATGAGCACATTTTCCCATGCCACTGTAACATGTATTATCACTGTGACACCACTGACACTCTGAACCAGTATACTGTAGACAGCTGCCGCAACTTTTCAACTCTTCGCAATTGATAAAATATTTTCGAGTTTCAACAAATGGTCGCGGTTCTGCTGTTTTTGATTGTAGAGCAATACCAACATTTATTTCAACTTTTCCGTCAACACTGGATGAACTACATTTTGGATTACAATCAGAGTTGACATCGCATGGTGCTCCAGCACGAACGATACTTGACGGAATACAAATAAATTCAATTTTTCTTTCTGGTTTGTTTGAGAAAGTCATTGGTTTTGGTCCATAACAACGTTTATTATCAATGGTCCAAACACAAATAAAATTTTCATTTTTCGCAATTTGATTCATTCCATAAACTCGAAGAGGCATATTCCAATTTTTGGCATTCAGACAACTTTCAGATAGAAACTGATCGCATGGAGTGAGACCGCTATACTCGGACTGGTCAATTTTTGGACAATAACCAACAGTTTCAACAACAATAGCACTGTCAGGACTACTCGATGATTTTGGACCATCACATTTGACTTTACAAGAACCACTTTCAAGACACCATTGGCATTGTGGATCAGACCCTTCGCCAAGACATTCTGAACATGACTCATATGATGAACAATTTGGTACATCTAATTTCGATATTGATGGCTCCCTATTCGTTGGCTCTTCAGACAAATAACAATATTTCTTGTTCGCATCGAGGATTTTGATTGGATGATTGTAAGGTTCAGAAGTAAAATACTCTTTACCGCGTGGTTGATCAGATGAAATCTCATAAGTTTTGTCCCAATGAATTTTATGTAAGACAGAATCAGCATCAGTTGCCAATATAATAAGATGTTTTTTTGATTCTGTTTCGATCACTTTGACCGACGTTGGCTCACTACCAATATTAGCCAATAAAACGGGACGATTTTTTAGGTCACGTGAATTTGTTTTCAATCGTAATAAAGGTGGAATATCTTCATCCAATGTACTTCTCATGTCTAAAGTACTCCATACTCTAGAACCCCACAACTGAACAAGTTCATCTTGTCGTTCATCTCTTCCAGAACAAATTCCAGGTGGTCGTTTGGTTGTTTTCTTGCCACCGTTCCTCCCACAAAATTTGTCAGCGAATTTTTGCCCGTTACTATCTTTGTAATTGGCAGACCAGGGTACAAAATCAGAATCGTAAGCCTTGGAGCAATCTGTTTGAGAAATTGCATCGAGAATTTTTTCTTCTAATTTATTCACAGAGTATGTATAAATGTTTCCATCTCTTGTGCTGATAAAAAGCCAATTATTGCCATCCGATTCGACAATATCAACAGCAGAAATGTCGCCATTTATGTTATTCAAAACCAAATCCCGATAAGTATAAAATATAAACCAGGGTCGATCACGAAGAAGAGTTCCAAGTCCGTCCAAATCGGTGCACATGTGACCAACAATCACTTGTCTATCAAGAGAATAAACTATTAATACACCATCTGTGCCATCAGAGTTCGTTATGGCTCTGATAAACTTAAACTTTGAAATGGTTTCCGAGGCGTTTTTTTACTAGGTTAAAATATATTAATTCAACGTTTTTCTAGAATCGTGAACCTTCCTGTGGTGGCCTTATCGCTTTATCTCCGAACTTTAAAATCATTTTCTCTTCTTCGATAGTCCAAGAGGTGGCAAATGTAAGACGATGATTAAATATTCTTATTGCAGGACATGATTCTGCTTCACATTTTCGATCATTTGTTTCTAGTTGATGAAGTGAAATTGCTGTCAAATCATTTGTTGGTTTGTCCTTGTAATTATTTAATACCATCACCATCGGATTATTTGATCGTGCTTTGTTTTTTCGCGATTGAATTGGAATGTAAACGATTTCCCCAATTGACTGATCTCCAGCTGTAACAAACTGTCTTGGATCGATAAACTTTTTGATATTTTGGTTGTCATCGCATGGTAAAGATATCGGAGTCCCGTTAATATCAAATAATTGACAAAATCCTTGGAGACGGCATGATTTTCCATCATCCTTAGAACCATCAACTTTGGAGCAAGTTTCGCTATCTTTTTTGAGCAAAAGTTTCTGGGAACTGGAACAGATTATAATTTTAGCATTTGAACGAACACTTCGAGGCTCATGGTGAATTAATAATGAAGATTGGTAACTTTTAAGTACACAATTATCATGTGTAAAGTCTTTTATGAATCACTACAATGTCAAAAGATCGATCAGTTACAAGGGGAACGTAAAATACTGTATAATTTATACAGTATGAGTCCTGTTTGAAATATCTCGTGATTCATTCCTATGTTATCATAATTGTCAAGGGTAGTTGAACAAAAGTTTTTCTCCGACACTTTTCCGGCACATCCAAATCGAGGTTCAATTCCTTCAGTTTTTTCTTCTTTTGAAGGTAAATCAATTTGTGAGGTTTCGAAATTTTTCTTGTCAATAATGTACAATTTGTCCGGACATGTGATCAATAATTTTGAATCGGATCGAGCATCAACTTGGTCGATTTTTGAACATTCTGTTAGCTGCCGAACATTAATTGGATCTGGACCTGTTTTATAAGATCGTAGTACCGATATTTGGCCAAAAAGCAAAAGCAAAATCAGCTCCAACATCCCATTTCTACAGTCTTAAATAATTTTATTACTTCTCTTCGTTTCCCATCTTACAGAAATATATAAATGTCATATAAAAGTCTATTAGAATATAGATCGGTTTGAATGGAAAACTGTCAGAGCTCCCGGAGTGAGATGAATAATTTCAAATGACCATTCAAACTATGATGCCCTGGCATTTTTATTAAATTATTAACGCCCAATAAACTTGAGATCGTCTCAACAAAATTTAATCCGGCTTATTAAAATGATCATATTAATATTTTTCGTAAAATAATCTTTCTCTCTATATATAAGAACTAGATTGGCTTTGGTTTCTTTGTTTGATATTTTAATGGTCTAGTAAGGTTCCTCTGGCATTCCTGACCATTACTAATTCTTCAACTAAATGTGCCCTATTAGTAACTCAGACGTCTATTGAGAAAATGAATAATCTTAAACTAGAAACTCGCGACGTACTAGCTTACTTCTATCTATTTGTATTTAATGTCCGATTTTTGTTCAGTTTCTCATCGATCAAAAACTATTCACATCCTACCGTAACATTTCAAATGGTTCAACCTTGAATAATTTTATCTCAGACTTCAAGTTTACCAATCTGGAAGTCTCCTTTTTTCTCTAAAATCGGTTTCGGATATTGCTTGGGGCCTCCTCGACGCTCCTTTTTTTCGTTTCGAACCCCTCTGGGTTATTTCACTCTTGAGTGATCATCAACTGACGCCCACGGAGAGATACCCCGACGCGACCAGATGAGTACTTTTTACGATCTCAATACAGTTTTTGTTAGGACCGATTTCTAGATATCACGAGGCAGAAAATTAAAATATGATTTACCAAGAAAGAGAAGCCATGCTATAAAGAAAGAGAAACCATGCTATAAAACGTGTCAATAAACATAATTGATGAATTTCAGCGACAGTTTGGTGAATCTTTCCATAACTACTATCCGTAATATCGTGACATATTTGTATAATTCATACAGTTGCATGGGTACTCTTACCCCGAATGTTAATTTCTGAGAATGCATTCTAACTCTTTCTATGTCTGAATCACGTTACTATTTGACAAGTTGGTCAATGACAACCATTCTTATCATTCAATTTATATGACTGTAATTGTTACGAGAATCTTTCAATTGTTATGATTCGACAAACATATTATATCGCCTAGGCAAAAAAAACCACAGGAATAAACACAATGTAGACATTGACAATAAAACACAGAAAATATAAATTTGATTTTTATTTCGCATTTATAAAGAAATCTCATTTTCAGTGAAAAAATACAATATTAAAAAAGGGACTGAAAATGAGGGAAACCCTACCAGGAACAAGCACTTTGGAATGGCTCAGTCTCAGTTACCCCCAGCCAGACCCGACCTAACTATCCCGCGTTATGGGGAGACATATTGAACTGTTCTGTATATCAGGACTGAGACTGCGTCATTACTGAAGAAATCAGATTGATCATAAGACAAGTCACATGACAGATGCCCAAATGATCATATTGAGTGTTTGTGAATTTTCATTCCATATCGGAATGAAATTTCACACACTCAAAAACCATCTAACGGCGCTACTGCGGTAGCGATCAAGCTCTCATTCAATAATTACAGTAATTATCCTAAAGAAAAGGCACCAAAAGCCTCTAATAAATAGAATTGAAGCCTTGAATTCGTGATTGGAGATAGAAAGGGAACTTTTTTAGGGGGTGTGTGAAGACCAAGAATATTGGGCCGGGAGATTTTGGGGGAGTCAGGTAAGGAGTCAGGAAATCTCGGGATAGGCTTCTCTAAAGTGAAGGAAAATCCGATGACAAATCGTAGCCAGATGTTTTCTAAAAGAAATTTTTATTATACATTTTTATAAAATAATATTTACCTTTTCTTGCTTATTACGATCGCCTCGGTTATCTCTTCGTGGTCCTCTTCGGTCTCCACCACGTTGAACCAATGGTGCGGGTCGGAAATCAACTGGTTCCATTCGGGCTTTTCTTCCTTGGCGGGCCTTCTCAAATGATTTAGCAGCTTCCTAAACAAAAGGTAAAAACTTTGAATGCAAATTGTAAAAAATGTGCGTATGGTAGTTTTTTACTAGAACATACTGGAGTTTTTTCATCGGTCAATTTGGCATTTGGATTTCTGTTACTCTTTTTTCGTGCGGCATAAAATTCCTCCAAGGTCATTGTCACCTCTTCTGGTTCAGGTGGAGGAACTGCCTCCTTTTTCTCTACTTCTTCCTTTGGTTCATCAGTCTTTTCGCCTTCAGTTTGAGCTTCAACCTTTTCTGTTTGACCTTGAAGTTCATCCTCAGCTGTACCCCAGTTGCCGGTTCCAGATCCTTCTTTTTTATCGAATGGCTAAAACTCGTTTTAGAAACTCAATTTGAGGATTTCCTATTCGGTAGTCCGATTGCATAAATTGTACAAACCTTTTGGGATGATTTTGGATCACGACTCTTGCGGTCGAATCTTCCCCCTCTTGCACCGCCACGGGCACCACCACGTGGAGAACGTCGTCGCCGTTCACCGTCAAATCGTTTTGGTCGATCAATTGCACCTTCGGTTTGACCTGCTTCAACAGCACCGGCATCACCACCACCCTAAAAGTTAGGATTGAGATTACACATTCAAATAATTATGGGTTTTTGTGGAAAAATAACTCACTTGACGTGGTTGTCTTGGGCGTCGATCATCGCGACCACGGCCTCTTCCTCCACCGCGACCACCACGGTCAGATCTTCTTTCAACCTTCTTTTCGCCATCAGCAGCTGGTGCTTGGGGAGCCTTTGCTGGTGGTGCCTTCTTTTTTACTACCTAAATTAGAAACTGAAAATATTATCACTTTGTGAGATTGTATTACCTTTGGTTTTGGTGCATTCTTTGCATCCTCAGCCTTTTGATTGAGAGCTTTCAGTTCTTCAAATGGATCGATGTTTTCTGCATCCTCGTCTTCGACATCATCGTCCTCAATAGCGAAACGATTGATGACGTCGATCGAGTATTTATTCTGAACTCCTGGCATCACTAGTAATCAGTGAGCCGCCTGTTGGCCGACCTTCCGTTCTAAAACATTTATATCTGTATGTGAACAATCAAAAGTTGAATAAACGGTACTTCAAAAGTACAGTTACGATTCAAGATTCATCAAACACAATAAAACACACGCTAAAGAAGGTTGATATTCTCTTTTGGGTAAGATTGAAACACATAAAAATCTCTCAATGCACTCTCTCAATCAAATCACAACGATGTCATTGGAGGACATCGCCCACGCCATTGGACAGTTTGTGGGTGGAGTAGCCGAAGTGACTAATGCAGCCGATCGAAAGTGACTAATGTCACAAAATACTACAGTACGCACCGGCATTACTACGCTCATTCTGATTTTTCAAAAACAAAAACCATTCAAAAGTACATTTTTGGTGCCGATTATAAATAAATATAAGTGTCAAAATGGGGGAGATAAATAAATCAATGAGAGACGAATCCACGTAAACACTGCTACAGGCGATAGGTAGATTTCAGACTTTAGTCCGAGGGGTTAGTTTAGATAAGGAATGAGATGCTAAAAATAAATTTTCAAAATTCGAAAATTTTACACTTTCTCGGAATAAAGTCTTGATTCACTACCGTTGCAATTACCACGAAGTTACTATTTATCACTGTATTCTGTCTATACAGACTATGTATAATTTCAAGAAGTTCAAAATCAGGGCTCAGGAAATAGTAAATTGTCAGTTTCCTCTTCCTGGTCCTCTTCTAAAATTTCAGTCTCTCGATAGTTTGAGTTTGTAAGCAACACTTCCCCTCGTTCGTATTGAATGGTCTGTCGTCTTCGTTTTTTCTTGACTATCCAAACGATTTGGCTGAATATATATGCGTTAAAGTGAGATGCTTCTTCCCGATGATCATTCGGTCTGAACTCTGCATGGGGAAGTCTAGAGACGGCGACCATCGGTTAGCCACACCCCACTTTTCGTATCCGTTTTAGATGATATGTTTATACTCGCTCACCTGATTATTAAAATCGATCCAAAGGCAATTGCTAAGCATATGCCAATATTTTTGTTCGTTGAACCAACTGCAACTTGTAACTCCATTTCGCTTTTGCTATTTTCTTCGCTTCGTTCTTGGTTTGGTGCTATTACGGTCCTCGCTTCGGTAATGTCAACATGACCACTTCCTTCTCCGCCACTTTTGTCACTTACCACCAATACAACTGGAATAT
>SCLD01094884.1:0-11903 GCA_004367895.1 Oikopleura longicauda | reverse complement strand
CCTATCCAGTCAACTTGATCTAGTCCTGGGGACGTGCACTTACAAAGGCGACCCAGTCACGGAGACGTCAAATTACGTCATGGCCATGTCGAATGATATCAGCACGGCTTACAGCTTCGCCAGTGATGTGGTCGGATTCACAATGCAAATCTATCAAAACGCAAAGGCCAACGAAAACGCTGTCCATTGCGATGTGACTATTGGCTTCGCTTCTGACTAACGAAGCATAAACTGGTCCTTTCAAAAGCTGCAATATATATTTGCAGTAATGGATTTGCAAGTCGGTTGTCTAAGTTCAATTCCATTTTGACAATAAAATCGAAACGTTTACTGTGTCAGTGTGTGACACGTATGCATTAACCTTCTAGGCCGACAGACTGTGAAAGTGTATTCTGCTATGCCATACCGAGGCAGAAAAGCCACAATATGGCATATGCATACAAAAAAAGGGGTTAATTAAGTAAATGTGCCTACTTAACTTCTTCTATGACAGGCCGTGAGACGGCTAAGTCGTTTTTGCTAGGTGCAAAATTTGGCCTAGACCGGGTCATATGCAGTGAGATTCACTGAGTAAGTGTACAGTTTTTTTGTATTTCTTTGTCAGAAAACCCAATTAAGATATGGCCAACCTAAGCGCACTAATATCATTCTCTGTACCCTGTTTCTACGGCATCATAATGGTCGTTTTCACATCATACTGGATTATGAAACTGTTGAAAGCACAAATGTGCAAGTTCGATCTAACAACGCCCGATCAAAGCGAGATTATATCAAGTGAGAGAACAACCAATCAACTCGAACTACCCGGTGCCGCGAGTCGACCCGGTAGACTACCCAGCTGCTAAAAATAAAAATGTTGAAAAATGTCGATTCAAAGCTCAACGGAACTAACCTTTCAACATGCAGTTACAAATTGCTAACAGGTCAGCGGGGCTAATGTCAATGGGCCACCCCACGTTGTAGCCTCATTTAGTCAAAATGACTTAGCACTCGAACTCAATCACTGCATTGACGCATGGGTGGCTTACTACAACGACACTTAATGGGTAATAAAAAGCTGAACTGTTGTATAACTGTTTATTGACCATGTAGAAGTGATCATAAACTATTCTAGCTAGCACTATACAATATGATTCGTACTTTCGCTGCTAGTCAGCTACATTTACTGTAGATAGTTACGTTGAATGACACTCCTGGTAACGAAGTAATGATTTATATTGAAGGGTGCAAAGTTCGCATTCATCAGAACGACGCTTGGTGTTGACAATTGGCAGGGCCGGCAACTAGGTATAAAAACTTCGCGCCGTTCGTCCTCTCAGTCAGTTATCTCACCCATAGCTAGGAATACACAGGTAACGTAAAAGAGCTTTCAAATTAGTCGTTAAACTATTAAATCACAGCCATGTCGCTTTGGGATCCCGAGGCAGCCGGCAATGCCGCTGTCTACCTGCGTCTTGATGACTTGAAAATGCTCGAGATCCGCAATGCCCCATTTGAAGGTGGTAACTGTGTCTGGGTGCCAAATGCCGAGACTGGTTACATGAAGGCCATGGTCAAGGGCGACGGTGACAAGCCTGGCACCACCAAGGTCCTCCGCGCCGATGGCAAAGAGAAAATCTTGGCTAATGACAAGATCGACAAGCAGAACCCGCCCAAGTACGAGTTGCTCGAGGATTTGGCCAACATGACCTATCTTTCCGAGGCCGCCGTCGTCTACAACTTGTCCGAGCGTTACGTCAAGTTCTTGATCTACACCTACTCAGGTCTCTTCTGTGTCACCGTCAACCCCTACAAGTGGCTCCCCGTCTACGACAACCATGTTGTCGGTTGCTACAAGGGCAAGCGCAAGTCTGAGATGCCGCCCCATATCTACTCCGTCTCTGACAATGCTTACAACGACATGTTGCGTGAGCGTCACAACCAGTCCATGTTGATCACTGGCGAGTCCGGTGCCGGCAAGACTGTCAACACCAAGCGTGTCATCCAGTACTTCGCCGTTGTTGCCGCACTTGGCGCCACTGGCAAGGGTGGTGACGATGGTGCGCCCGCATTGAAGGGTGGCGGAACCCTCGAGGATCAGATTGTCGCCGCAAATCCCGCCATGGAGGCCTTTGGTAATGCCAAGACCACCCGTAATGACAACTCGTCGCGTTTCGGTAAATTCATCCGTATTCACTTTGGTCTTACTGGCAAGCTCGCCTCTGGTGATATCGACACCTATTTGTTGGAGAAGTCACGCGTTGTTTTCCAATTGAAGGCTGAACGTTGCTTCCACATCTTCTACCAGATCTGCTCCGGCGGTCGCCCCGACATCAACGAGCTCACCATGGTCTCCACCAACCCCTACGACTACAAGTACTCGTCATTGGGCGAGATCAAGGTCAAGTCCATTGATGATGTTGAAGAGTTGGCCGCCACCGACTCTTCTTTCGACATTCTTGGCTTCGTCAAGGAAGAGAAGGATGCCGTCTACCGTATCACTGCCGGTATCATGCACTCCGGTAACATGGTCTTCAAGACCAAGCCCCGTGAGGAGCAGGCCGAGCCTGACAACATTGAGCTGATTGAAAAGGCTGGTTTCATGTTGGGCATTTCTGGCTCCGAGTATGCCAAGGCCTTCTGCTCGCCCCGTGTCAAGGTCGGCTCCGACTATGTTGTCAAGGGTCAGACCGTTGACCAGGTCTACTACGGTCTCGGCGCCATTTGCAAGGCCATGTTCGAGAAGCTGTTCAACTGGCTTGTCGTCATTGTCAACCGCGCCCTATCAACCAACTTGCCCCGATCTTTCTTCATCGGTATCTTGGATATTGCCGGTTTCGAGATTTTCGAGTTCAACACATTCGAACAATTGTGCATTAACTTCACCAATGAGAAACTCCAGCAATTCTTCAACCACCACATGTTCGTTCTTGAGCAGGAAGAGTACAAACGTGAGGGTATTGAGTGGGAGATGATCGATTTCGGTATGGATTTGGCCGCCACCATTGAGCTCATTGAGAAGCCCCTTGGCATTATGTCCATCCTCGAGGAGGAGTGCATGTTCCCCAAGGCCACCGACATGACCTTCAAGGACAAGCTGATGCAGCAGCATTTGGGCAAGAACGACAAGATCGGCAAGCCAAAGCCATCCAAGAAGGAGGGCGTCCCAGACCCGCACTTCGAGTTGTACCACTACGCTGGTACTGTCGGCTACAATGTCACCGATTGGCTGACTAAGAACAAGGATCCCTTGAACGGTTCCGTTGTCGGCCTCTTGAAGAAGTCGTCGTTGAAGGTCTTGTGCGATACCTGGGCCTCGTACGTCGGCGCCGATGAGGCTGCCGAGGCCGCCAAGAAGGCCTCTGGCAAGGGTGGCAAGCGTCAGAAGGGTGGTTCCTTCCAGACTGTGTCCGCCCTTCATCGCGAGTCCCTCGGCCGTTTGATGACGAACTTGCGTTCTACCCAGCCCCATTTCGTCCGTTGCATCATCCCCAACGAGATCAAGAAGCCCGGTTACATGGATTGGAATTTGGTTCTCCATCAGCTCCGTTGTAACGGTGTGTTGGAGGGTATCCGTATTTGCCGCAAGGGTTTCCCCTCTCGTGTCCAATACGAGGAGTTCGGTCTCCGCTATTGCGTTCTCTTCCCAGCGGCCAAGCCCAAGGATGAGTTCGTCGACTGGAAAAAGGTGGCGCGTGAGATCACTGACGGTATTGCGTTGGACGATTGGAAGTTCCGTTTCGGCCACACGAAAATGTTCTTCAAGGCCGGTATCATTGGTGACTTGGAGGATGAGCGTGACGAGAAGATCGCCGCCATTTTGACCTCGTTGCAGTCGTACATGCGCTACAAGCTCGCCGCCGTCACCTTCAAGGAGGCGCTGAAGCGTCGCGACTCCATTGACTTGATCCAGTCCAACTTGCGCGCCTTCATGTACTTGAAGGATTGGGAATGGATGAAGATCATGTTCAAGATCAAGCCCCTTATCTCACAGGCCGAGGAAGGCAAGAAGATGCAGGAGCTCGAGAAGAACTACAAGGAAGTCAAGGAGAAGCTCGAGAAGGAAAAGAAGCGTCGCCAGGAGCTCGAGGAGCAGTCCGTCGGTCTTCAACAAGAAAAGAACGAGCTCGCCGCCCAGATGGAGAAGCAAAACGCCATTTTGGATGATATTGACGGCAAGTGCGACGATCTGATCGCCAACAAGATTGAGCTTGACACGAGACTGAATGAGTTGCAAGAGAAGCTCGAAGACGAGGAGGAAATGAACAATGAACTCGTCGCAAAGAAGCGTAAGCTCGAGGATGAATCATCCGAGTTGAAGAAGGACATCGACGACCTCGAGTTGACCCTTGCCAAGGTCGAGAAGGAGAAGCATGCTACCGAGAACAAGACAAAGAACATCACCGAGGAGTTGGCCTCCATCGAGGAGTCAATTGCCAAGTTGGAAAAGGAGAAGAAGGCCCTTACCGAGGCCCACAAGCAAACCCTGTCCGACTTGCAGACCGAGGAAGAGAAGGTCGGCACTTTGAGCAAGGCCAAGTCCAAGCTCGAGCAGCAGGTCGACGATCTCGAGATCATGCTTGAGACCGAGAAGAAGGCACGCATGGATCTTGAACGTGCCAAGAGAAAGCTCGAGGGTGATATTCGTCTCTCCCAGGAATCCATCATGGATCTTGAGAACGAGAAGGCCGCTCTTGAGGAGAAGCAAAAGAAGTGTGAGTTTGACCACTCGCAGCTGAACTCGAAGCTTGAGGACGAGACAATGTTGGTCTCTCAACTCCAGAAGAAGATCAAGGAGCTCCAGGGCCGCACTGAAGAGGTCGAGGAGGAACTTGAAGCCGAACGCTCTGCTCGTGCACGCTCAGAGAAGACTCGCTCCGACTTGTCCCGTGAGTTGGAGGAGCTCGCCGAGCGTCTCGAGGAGGCCGCTGGCAACACCCAGGCCCAAATTGAAATCTCAAAGCGTCGCGAGGCCGAAATGGCCAAGTTGCGACGTGATTTGGAGGAGGCCTCATTGAACCACGAGTCCACCCTTGCCAACATTCGCAAGAAGCAAGCCGATCAGTTGACCAGCTTGAACGAACAATCTGAGGTCTTGCAGCGATCCAAGCAAAAGTTGGAGAAGGAGAAGTCCGAGATGAAGATGGAAGTCGACGAGCTCACCGTCAACGTTGAGTCACTGACCAAGTCAAAGTTGAACTTCGAGAAGCAGGCACGTAACCTGGAGGATACCATCGCCGATTACAAGCTCAAGAACGAGACTGTCGAGTCCTCCCTGGCTGAAGTCAACAACGAAACCTCGCGCATGTCGATGGAGTTGAACGATCTTCGCCGTCAAATCGAGGAGAAGGAGGCCCTCAACGCCCAAGTTGTCCGCAACAAGAACTCCTTGGGTCAGACCAACGATGAGCTTCGTCGTCACTTGGAGGAAGAGACCAAGACCAAGAATGCCTTGGCTCACCAATTGCAATCGCAACGTCACGACACTGAAATGCTCCGTGAGCAATACGAGGAGGAGCAAGAGGCGAAACAAGAGTTGCAACGCAACTTGACCAAGACCAACAACGAGGTCGTCGTCTGGCGCAACAAGTACGAGACCGACGCCGTCCAGCGTACCGAGGAGCTCGAGGAGGCCAAGAAGAAGCTTGTTGGCCGTCTCCAAGACTCCGAGGAGCAGGTTGAGGCCGCCCAGGCCCGATGCGGCTCATTGGAGAAGACCAAGACCCGTCTCCAGGGTGAGGTCGAGGACTTGGCCGCCGATTTGGATCGTGCCAACGCCATGGCCGCTGGCTTGGACAAGAAGCAACGCAACTTCGACAAGCTCTTGGCCGAGGCCAAGCAGAAGCAAGAGGAGGCCCAAGTCGAGCTTGAAGCCGCCCAAAAGGAGGCGCGCAATGCCTCTACCGAGCTCTTCAAGCTGAAGAACTCGTGCGAGGAGACCGTTGATAATTTGGAGGCTGTCAAGCGTGAGAACAAGAACCTCAGCGAGGAAATCACCGACTTGCAGTCGTCAATTGCCGAGTACTCGCGTACTATTCACGAGCTCGAGAAGGTCAAGCGTCAAGTCGAGCAAGAGCGCTCCGAGATCCAAGGTTCATTGGAGGAGGCCGAAGCCGCCGTTGAGTCCGAGGAGGCCAAGGCCCTTCGCGTCCAAGTCGAGCTGCAACAGCTGAAACAGGAGATCGATCGTCGAATTGCCGAGAAGGACGAGGAGATTGACAATGCCCGTCGCAATGCCCAACGCTCGGTGGAGCAGATTCAAGCATCATTGGATTCCGAGTTGCGTGCTCGTGGCGAGGCCACCCGTGCCCGCAAGAAGATGGAGTCCGACTTCAACGATTTGGAAGTTCAACTCGCCACCTATCAACGCCAGGCGGCCGATGCCCAGAAGGTCACCAAGGATTTGACGGTTCAGTTGAAGGATCTGACCATCAAGAACGACGATATCGCCCGTTCAACCGAAGACGCACGTGAACAATCTGCCGTTGCCGAGCGACGTGTTACTTTGATGAGTACCGAGATCGAGGAGTTGCGCGGTGCCCTTGAACAGGCCGAGCGTTCTCGCAAGCAAGCCGAGAATGACTTGATGGAGGCGAACGAGCGCTCCACTATGTTGCACACGCAGAACACTGCTTTCATCAACCAGAAGCGCAAGATCGAATCCGAGCTGAACGCCGTCAAGAACGAAGTCGAAGAGGCCATTGCCGAGGCACGCAACGGTGAAGAGGCCGCCAAGAAGGCACTCACCACCGCCGCCCTTTTGTCCGAGGACTTGAAGAAGGAGCAGGATCAGGCTCAGCACTTGGAACGTATGAAGAAGAACCAGGAGAACTCTGTCAAGGATCTCCAAATGCGTCTCGATGAGGCCGAGCAGGTCGCGTTGAAGGGTGGCAAGAAGCACCAGCAAAAGCTGGAGACGCGTTGCCGCGAGCTTGAGAATGAGTTGGAGTCCGAGCAACGTCGTGTCTCTGACAACACCAAGATCGTTCGCAAATTGGAGCGCAAATTGAAGGAGACGAACTACTCGAACGACGAGGACAAGAAGAACCTTGCCCGTTTGTTGAATGCCGCTGATAAGTTGAACTCCAAGATGAAGGCCTACAAGAAGTCGTCCGAGGAGGCAACCGAGAGCGCCAACACCGCCATGTCCAAGTTCCGCAAGCTCGCTCACGAGCTCGACGAGGCCAATGAGCGCGCCGAGATGGCCGAGGCAGCCGTTAACAAGGCCCGCTCTAAGGCAAAGGAGATGTAAACTACTACTGCGTCGCTTTGTGTAATTTTCTTTACGATTGATCCAACTTGAAATAAAATATATCGGTGTGATGTGAATTTCATCATAATGACTAAAACGTCGCCATAGTAGCGGGTTCAGTACAGTAGGTAACATACTGTATGTGACATGAGTCATGCGTCTTGAGGTTATGGACAGTTTATTCATTTCATAAACAATGGAGTACTAAATCAAGAGTTCGCGCCATCGAAATTAATTGGTGACATGCGCGGGAAAAGTGTGGCCGTAATAAAACCAACTGCGTTCTTATTGTCGACAAACTCACGACTACGATGTTGATAATCATTTCTCATCTCGTCGTAAGTCATCTCTTCAGACGTTGTCATGCAAGCACTAAGTGTACGTTTGATCAGGTAAATGACGATTACAACTGGCTCAACGAGTGTCATTTGGCAGCATTGAAATGGTTTCTTCGTTGGCATAAAACACATAAGAACACACTGGACGATTAAAATAATGGGCCAGCAAATGAGAAAAAACACTGAAACGATGACGAGTAATGTCAGCAATAAAGCAAATGAGACAAACAGCCAAATAAAAGTGAAGAGTTGAAATGCGGCATTAAACGGCCCAAATGGCAATGAACACGATTCCTATCGATTATATTTTAAACATAATATTAAGCAAGCATTACCTCCAGAATAACATTCAGATAATTTCGTGCCGATACTTCATTACGCTTTTCAAGAGTCGCCGTCCATACTTTAATACAAGAGTTGTTGGTTTAGTTCTTAGGCCAAGTACAAACCTTCGCCGAAAATTGCAATCAAAATATTGACCAGTAAAAGCACCATCAACAGCATGTAAACAGCGAGGAAGCCAACCGACCATGGGTTCTACAATTGGTAAAAGTTAACAAAGTGTTAATGGAAGTCGACAAACATACATAGTCTTGACAGAGACTACCACCATCGCGCATAGTTGCCGGGTCACACGTCCAGGGTAAATGTGCCTCTGGATCGAAAAAGTCAAAGAACAGCTCCCCGAAGACGCTAAACGTCGTCATTTTGAACATGTTCATCAGAACGTCAGTCGACCGGTACATTTTGTCACAATCATCATCTGTAAATCTCATTTTTAGATGTAAGCGTATCATTAAATACAAAACCTGTGCATTCTAAACCACTATCAACCGACTTGAGCAGACTGTTGGGAAAGAAAAGATTGAATTGTAACACGGCAAATGGGATCAATACGACAATAGCAACGATACACCATTGGACGAACGCAGCCAAACATGCCACAATTGAGTTCACCATGGCACCCAGTGGAGTCAATCGTAAATTCTTGAGGAAGAGAACAGTGGCGACGAGCATTGTCATATTTGTGAGAATTGTATTGCCCCAGCCCAGATTCGCCAGACGGGGATAGTAGCACACTGGTATTTGACTATCACCACCTGCTTTGATCCATTCGATCACATCATTATTCGTCCGGCTATCACCGTCCAACTCCTTCAGCCGTTCCGGGGTCCAGCAACACTCGTCAAAACGGAATTCCTCACTCCAGCTTCCATGGCAATCGCTCACATTCCACTGACGTTCATTCAATGGCGTTTTGAAACTTTCCGCGACATCTTCGGGGTGAAAGATGAAGTAGAGCATGTGACTTGAAATGCTGAATAGGCGCGGAGCACGTTGTACAGTGGCATCGTAACCGAAACGACCGTAAATTTGTTTCGCATACGAGAATGACGTTTTCATTGACTCCCCCTCAGTCAATAATTCATCGCGCCACAATTGCGTCTTATTACTACTATCAACCGCATTGTCATCCCAAAGTTGAACTTGATCCTGTTCGGCAAAAATATACTTGGAGTCGCCCGTGTAATTGTGAGTATAATCCAACGTCGGCACAATTGCATATGGCGGTGTGGATTGAACAAACACTTGTCTAGTCACAACATTGCCAATCAAAGCCAAGTACTGGAGTAAGTTGACAATTGCCGTGCCACGGCTCCGTCGCCAACTCAAAAAGCTCCATGGTGCCTGTTTCCTCACTTTGGCCCCAGCCGCATCATCCTTGACGACAGTGTGCTCGTCAGTGAGGAAAAAGAATGTATGGCGTAGATTGTTCAAGAGGGTGAAGACAACGGCCCCGAAAAAGTAGAAGTCAAATTTCTTTGCCTTGTATGTCTGACCAAGTAAACTGTAACAGATGAATACAATTAGAACGCCGAACTCGTTGAATGTTTTGTACAAGAGCTTCACTTTTGGCGTGTTCATGAAGCACCACCACTTTTGACCGTATGTTGCATCTTCATACGGCAGTTGTTTGTAGTCCGTTCCGGATTTTTTCGCCACACGCGTCTGTAAATGTCAATGTCAGTTTTATACAAGATCAACTGTTTCTCACCAGTTTATCCGTTCTCAGCGAGAAAACGTCAAGAAAAAAACGTTCGGCTCCAGGTTTGATCTCTCGTCCCTCGCACTTGTAGAGCACCGGTGCCAATAAGCCGAATGTGAGGAATCTAAAGCGTTATCAAAATCAAGTAATAAGAAAGTCCCTTACGAAGCCCAAAACGTCCATGATGCGTACATGCATAAATCATGTTTGGTATAAATATACCCATAGTATGCATTGCGCAGTGTTTTCATCACCACTTCGCATTTCATCAGCTTTGTCAAGTTTGCCTCGTAAATGACCCTCACCACCGAATCATGGCCCAGTTTCATATTTTGATGTAGCAACAGGCCTTCGAGTTCGGTCGTTTTATACCCGCCAAAATTGAAGTACGTTGGCTGCGATGCCAAGTGTGCATTAAACAGTTCAACTGCGGCGTCGCTTTCTTTTAAAAAAAAAGTCATCAGTGAAGAGGCTAAAATGTACTCACGTTCATTGTAAAATTTGAACGAATCTTCACAATGCAAACCGTGGAAATATTCGCCACAGTTCAATGTGACGGCGTGAATGATGACCAAATTCGAAATGATGCTCTCATTGTCATATCGCACTTGTTTTTTCGACGAGTATGAAGTGGTTGCCAGTTTCGCCTTGATTTTTGACAATGCCTCGACAGGATCAACAAGTGCGCATACAATTCGCCGGACAGCATCGATTCGGATTTGATCAGGTGGGCGAATGAAACGTCGACGTGATAAGATGTTCGTGACGTGGAACCCTTTCACCAACTCCATCATCACCACCCCATTTTCGTCTTTATTTTGTCTCTTCTTGTTCGTTTTCAACTCAACATCTCCACACGCATAACTGGCCAATGATTTGTGTAAATCCTCTTTGGTCTGTGATGGTGTCGCATGAAGCGAATGGAGCAGATGTTTGAAGTTTTTGGCGAAAACACTTAAAAGCGGGACAATGTTCGCCACTTTTGCGAGTACGTTGCTGACATTTGCATCATTGACAGTCCAATCGTGTGAATTAATCTCGAACTCGTTAACTTTTTCCGTATTAATTTTAACATCGCAATACTGTGTACAATACTCTCTCAAGACATCTAAGTCGTCGGTCCCAATGTTGAATTCGGTGCGCAACGCATTTTGAACCCGTGCAACTGTACTGTCAGTTCTTTCCGATGGGTCATTACTCTCTCCGCTCATTCCCTTTGCAAATGAATAGGGAAACGGTTTGTGACTCCGACACGATTTTTCTATCGACGATAGACTATCGTAAAATTTATTTACCGGAAAATACATCGTTAAATACAAAACTAGTTCAACGCCGAAACGGTGTCCCACGGCAAAACGGATTTCATCATGATGATCAGTGACCCCATATAGCCTATATGATATAGAAATCTAACTCAAAAATGATATTCTATTTTCTGAGAAATCATTCAAGTGATTTTTCAGAAGTCAACTAAAAGTCCATTTACAGTTTGCTCAATAAGCAACTTTTATTTTGCCAAATAAATATTTCAACTCATTGTAACTGTTGCCATGATGTGCAAGTTGTAACTTGTGTAGTCGACGTGGGTTGCCACTGCCACTTGGCGGCTTGAGCGGAGTGTGATGAGGGGCATGCCCTGTCAAGGCATCCTTTAGCTCGTGAAGCGATTGATGCTCAACCTTCGTCAACATCCGCTCGAGAATATTGTTTGGCAAGTCTTGGACAATGGTCGACTGAATCGCATTCATGATTAACAGAGCCTCGAAAACTTTAGTTGATTACCAAGCCCTTGTATGTGGCCAAGTTCTGGGATACATGGACGCATGTGATAAAGAATATAAATTTCATAAAGTGTGTTTGTTGACCTAGTCAATAAACTATGGAGCGTTTTTATAGTCATATCTAGCCTAGATAACCCAGAGCACGTAGTTTAGGTCACACTACAATAAAGAGACTAGTTTAGACTAGTGTCAGCAGTGCATTATGTCACATTACTTATGTACATATTACTTTATTATATAACAAGTATACATGCCATTATCCATAGGTTACCAATAACAAATTAGTCAGCAGAGTTCACTGTCCAATTTTAGTAACCAACCGCCGGTTTCGTGTTAATATGGTGTGTAAGTTATTCACTGTAACGTAACATAGTGTAACGTATGTCACATATCCTAGATTAAGGATTACTTGTGCCGCTGTGATCGGTGCAGCTGCATAATGCAGCCTGCATTTCTGGGCCGTTATTCACGTTTGAAGACAATAAATGTGTAAAACAACCAATTCC
>SCLD01094872.1:0-11908 GCA_004367895.1 Oikopleura longicauda | reverse complement strand
GGTGGGCACCATGGCGCAAAGAAGTCAATCAACCATGCCGATTTACCCAGGTATCCATCGCGCCAGCGCTGCGGGACAAGAGTGACCAAATGGTGTTGCGCAGATTCAATAGCGAAATGGCTCAGTTCAACATGCTCGAGCGGGCCAACGTGGAGTTCGTAATCGGCGAGGCCTCTGGTGCCTTTGAACACGGCGACACGTGACTCGGTCAAGTGCATTGACTCGCAAAACCGTGCGGCGGATTGACTTTCGAGGCATTGGACAATGCCAATGTTAAAATCATCATCACGTAACAAATGTGCCGTTTTCCGAACTTCAATATTGTTCTTTACAAAGGCATCAAAAATAGTAAATAGATTAGTTTTTTAAATTTAACTTTTCAAATTTGGCCTTTTACTGATACTCATTTTTGAATTCGAAAAAGACAATTGACTTCTTCTTCTGTACGAAATCCCAAAACTGACCACCCGACCAGTTGGGCACAGTCGGCAGTAAGAGGGAGGAGATGTCGTTTGTATAATTGTCCATGTCAATATCAATCTTGAAATTCGATTACTTTGACAGCTTGAACTTACAAGTTGTGAACTTACCCATTGTGATCGACTGTTCCATGTGAGCTTATTTCGTTCGTAAAAGCGAACTGCTTGATCAGATACTCCCTGTAACGTGCAAAAATCAACCGTCGTCTGGCATGTGACAAGGGCAACGTTGGCTTAGTAAAAGGGAATTTCTAATCTGTGTCACTAGCGTTTGTGTAACTAGGTTTATAGTAGTTGATCCCCAACCTAAACCATCCATATCAATTGCCAAACGCAACAGTTCATTGTGACTGGGCATGTTCGGCTGGACATGTTCCTCGTTCTGCTTGACATCATAAAAGACAACCCATGGCGCATTGTCCCGTTCAACATCGCCACTATTAATTTCATCGCGCAAGTTGCCCGCCCACAACTCTCGGACTTCGGCCCGGATGAATTTCTTGACAAACTTGACGAATTGTTTCTTTGTTCGATCCTCGCGAAATTTAATGGGATGATCGGCCCCATTGTACAGGTTCAACGTTGGAAAGGCTTTTATCCCTTCGCGAGCGCATAGTTTGCTTATACAGTTGGAATCGAAAAATTGTCTACCCCCTTATTTTGGCGATTTTTGAAAAAATCGGACAATTTTTCGTCATGCGTTTTTTTTGCCTCTTTTTAAGAAAATCATGTTTTTATGGCAGTATGAGCTGTTAAAACTCAAGTTGGAAAGCATTCTAGCGGTTTGTTATCTACCACGAACTTAAATGTCGCTTAATCTGAGTAAAACCAAGTTAAAATCACATAAAAACATATAATTTTCCCTAAAAAATTCTTCGAAAATTCACGGACTTGAAAAAATCGGACAATTTTTAAACTACCTATTTTCGATTTTTTGAGAAAATCGGACAATTTTTAGGGAGACAATTTTTCGATTCCAACTGTATATATCAATTCGGTCAATTCTCAACTAAATTGGTGGTACTAACCGATTATACTTGTTACAGTCAACGACGCCAAAGTTAACGATGCCCTTCATCGCCCGCGCCGCATCGGCAAAGGCGATCGCCATATTGTTGCACGCTTGACACATGCCCGATTTGAAGACGACAAACCAGACTTTATTCGCCACTTTGGCCGCACGCATTGCCGCCTCGAAATCGGCCCCATCCAAAATGGCACACTCCTCGCAATCGTCATAGGCGCTGAAACCGCGCATCACATCGTCAAAGCTTGTCTTCGTCGACGCTTTTTTCGCCGACCCACTATCCACGCCAAATAAATCGTACCGCTTGCGTGAGTCCTCGTCTTTAAGCACTTCGTAGATTTTGTTCATTTCCATGAATTTCGCATCGGCCTCGGGATCGTTCTGGTTCTTGTCTGGATGTAGCTGGAGGACAAGTTTCTTGAATGCCTTTTTAATCTCGCGTGCACTTGCACTTGGTGCCACGCCAAGTGCATCATAATACGCAGTGTGCACGGTGGCATAAGTCAAGTGGCAAAAGGTGGCAAGCAAATTCCTCAGTCTCATTTATTATTGTACTAGGTCTGGCAAGAGTCGGCCCCCGGATACACACTGCGTGCCGGTGTGAAGACATTCAAGTGGCCATTACATCGAACTCGTTTTTCCAATAATGAGTCATGAACAATTGTCGTTGTATTTGGCAATTTTTCGGCTTTCGATACTCACGGAACAGTTGTGGTGGAAAGGGGGCCCGGACTGACGTACGACGCGTCAATCCAGCCGACCCGATCGGTTCCTATTGTGACCATATATATTGATTCATTAATTCATCAGAAGATGAATGGTGCAGGAAACTATAAAAATTCATACATAAAGTAAATATTATATTATGACGGGAAAAATCATTCGCATCATCAGATGGGTCGAGTTTCTATAATAACGAGTGTGAAAAAATGCGTGGAAAAATATTTAACGACGCTTTTAGCTCAAAGCGTAAACATCTCGTAAAACGGATTATTTTTAAGCCACAAGAGAAAATGCTTTTGAGAAAAGAATCAGTTGCGCTTCTTTTCGCGTTTTTCACCATATTGTTGGTTTTCAACTTCAATCTATTGGCTTCCAACGAAACGGTCACGGTGATTAGACTGCCAAGTATAAAAACAATTACAGTGACAGATGCCATCGCTAAACAACGATTCAACTCAAACTCGAACAAGACGACACCGCCATCATTGTTGTCGAAAGTTACAAGTAGAACTAGCAGCGCGGCATTAACAATGACGTTAAGTACGACTACTACTTCGACTACTACTTCGATTACTACTTTAACTACAACTACTACGACCAATACGACCAATGCGGCTAGTACGACTATTTCGATTACGACTACTACTATCCAACAATGTCAGCCACCGCGTCGATTTGTTTACTTGAAGAAACATAAATGCGCCTCAACCACAATCAAAATGGTTCTTGAACGTTTTGAGAAGTATATTGGCATTGAAACAGCCAAGGAGACCCTGTACGCAATGGGTGGCTGTTACCCAGGCCAAATGACGCGAGCCTGTCTCAACGGGCAACGCGTTGACTCAATTCGTTATCACTTTCGATGGAACATGGATGAAATGGACAGTATACTTGAGCCTGGTACCATCCGGCTGACATCTGTCCGTGAGCCACTTGATCAGTTTCGATCGGCGTTCAACTATTACTACTACGAACATAGAAAGAAAAGCGCGGCTAAGGTTTGTACTTATACTGTCGGTTTTGAAGTGTTACTGTATTGTACTTGTTTAGATCAGATCCGAATGCAATAGTAAATGTGTGCGCGTTCCATTCACGCAGATAGCTGATGGGAACAATACAATGAGCGTGGATGATTTCATTGACATTTTGCCCGACAAGTTCAACTCAAAATTGCCCCTTAACTATCGCGTTAAAAATTGGCAAGCATTTGAACTTGGCATGGATCATTTGAACGAGGATCCCGAGTACGTGCGGCAGAGTCTGGCGCGATTGGAGAAACAATTTGATCTGGTCCTTCTCACTGAGTATTACGATGAGAGCATGGTCTTGTTGGCTCAGTTATTATGCGTACCGTATGAAGTGATATGGCAGAAGACACTTAATCCGCGTCATTACGAAAAACCAACGCTTCGATCAGATTTGATGGACAAGTTCAACGCGCATTTTGCCATTGACCTGGCCATTTATAAGCACTTTGAAAATGTGCTCAAACAAAAAATAGTCGACTTTGGCATTGAGCGGATGGCGTCAGAAGTGGCGACAATGAAGAAGATTTTTGACTCATGCAATAAGAACGCAAAACGTTGTCAATTTAAGCCACAGCCACTTCGAAGGAGGAAAAAATTGCCAAATGTCAAACCCAGCCTCAGATTTTATCTTGATCGAGCTGACAGTGGTTTTGGCAATTGTCCATACGCTAACAGTCCCTATCAAATGGCGAGTCGCTATGTGAGAACGGGCAAGTTGACGGGATGCGCCCTGCACCAACGATTCTTGAGGGCCAATTTTAAACATCCATAACGTTTAATAATCTTTCTGTAAATATTTTTTTGTCTTCTTCTTCTTTTCCTTCTTTTCCTCCATTAGCCTATTCAACTCATTGATTGTAAATAGTTGCCGTCATTGTAAAGTCACATGTCGGCCAGTTTGCGATTGAGTGAACTGCTTATTTAATTTCGATTCATTTTCGAAGATTCATGATTTGCCTTCGGTATCTTATCTTATTTTATAATCTGCGTATTGATACAGACAATTTCGTCGCCCGTGAAAAAAACATACATTAATTGCCCTATTATAACGAGGGATGTTTGGTCCGTGGTTTCAGCGGCCGAGCTCGTTATAATAGGTCAGTGACTGTATATAAAAAGACGAAGTAACTTTTTGTTTTTTCATTTTTCATAATTTCGTAATAAAAAGCGATTTTAAAATATTGAGAGCTAGGTTTAACAGCGTTTAACGCTGAGCGTTATTACAACCACCTCAAGCAATGGCTTGATTTTTTAGTTTATTAATTGTTTATAAAAAAACTTACTAATAAAAATCTCTGACAAATGTTGCCGTGACTGCTTCCGAGTCTGTGAAGACTGTCATGTCCTTTCTATCTCGAGTCACCCTGATTAACAAAGTTCCGATCTAAAGCGAATCAGGCGACTCACCAATAATGAGGAGAGCTCCTTTAACGTTCCAGTGATGCAACTTTCATATTAGAAAGTTATTCTAGCGGCCATCTTTCCGACCGGTACGAAAGGTTGACCATGTTAAATGGCCCATGTGCAATTCAGACGCACAAAATCACTAGCTTTTAACCAGTTGAGTCGAGAAGCCATTTACATGACTCGAACATGAGTCTTTCAGAAAAGATGTCCGCACACACGGTAAGACAAACAATAAAATTTACACATTGATAGAATCCAAACAAAAAATGAAGCAAAAAGCCTCAGAAGGCATAGTACGAGGCAAAGTGAGCATTTATATTTTTTGTCAATTATGACCTGGGGCGATATTGAAAACTTTTACACTGGTCTATTGACCCTAATGGAGGGGATCACCCTTGACGCGGGTATGCTGACGCCCGAGTGGGACGTTTTCCTAACGAACGCGCTCGATCGTTTACTACCGACGCGATTCATTCTCGACTCTACCCATGGCGGCCATCGTTTTGAGCTGCGCGGATTTGAAGTGCTTCAAGAAGCGGCTGACGGCTCCTGGAGACTGAGCTGTGGCAAGCTATGCGATTTCAAGCGAAGTGCAGATAAGATGAGTTTGATTTACAAGAACGGCGATTACATCGATGGCCACGGTGAACGGGTGAGTCCGCCTCTAAACATATAAACTGATAGTGATGTTTTTCTTACTTTAGAAATGCAAAGTCACTTGGAAAAAGTCACTGACTGGTGGCGTACCGCGATTGGTGACGGCGGTGGAGCCCGAGGTTGGCAAATACAAACTTGAAATCGTCTTTGACGAACATGATAAATGATTCGAATGAAAATACACAGTTTAATAAAAATCTCAATTTTTAATCAATTTGTTCAAACGCTAAACAAACGTTTTATGAGTGTAGAAATCTGGTGATTTAATTCATAAACTATGAATTATAATAAGGACTTTACTCGTTTTAAATCTTTATTTAGGTTGAACTCAGCTGAAGGTCACCTTTGTAACAGACTACCATTTTCCCGCATACAGAATATTATGCGGCCTTGATATAACGTCAGATATGCTCAAACGTTAGTGTTGAGAATTCCCCCATCTGAATTTTGTCTTTATAATGGCGTCTACTTAAAGCGTTAAAGTCACAAAATGGGATTCCTCATAGAATATCTACTAGTGTTTGGCCTAGCCCTCGATCCCGAAACCTACCAGCCATGCCCGTGAGTTAACAACAACGATTTTTAAATTGAATGCGTTTTTAATAGCGACGAAGAACTGACGAATGACTGTACCGACTTCTGTTTGGCCGCCCAAGCCAACTGTCGCGAGACCTGTGACAACAATGCAACGTGCATTTACGATTGTGACGAGAAAATGATTGACTGTGTCACTCAGTGCCCATGTCGAAGCGAGTGCCTGAGTGGATGCGACGGTTGTCTGAGCGTTTTCTGTCAATGTCGTCACCCGAGCACAAACGAGCAGTACTTGGAGTGTGAGGTCAGTTTTTCGTTAATCCTTTCAAAATTGTTAGTTTTTTTCAGACTTACTATGGACGTTTCTACAATTTATGTGTCTACTCGTGTACAAATGGGGATTTGGTTTGTAATGGCAATTGCTTTCGCGAGTACACCGCCAATTTGGAGCAGTGTCCGTGTCAATCGGGATGCCCGAATGGATGCCCGTGTGACGTTTATGAGTGCCCAGAAACGACCGATGTTCTTGTGTTAAACACTCAGTCTTTGTCAAATGTGCCCATCATTACGAATGCATTGGGCCGTGAAGACAGTGACTTCGTTTTTGACTTTGGCGAGGGAACAGAAGCCTACGGAAGCTGTTCACTTACATGGCAAAATGAACACTTTGTCTTTGGTGGAACAAACAACAAAACACAAATTTCAAAAATTGTCGGATGTCAACTCACCAGCATCGGACACTTGCCATTCAACCACGAATACGGCGGCTGTGCCAATTCAAAGTTGTACCTATGCTTTAATCATGAAGATACTGACAAATGTCGCATGGCGACATCGCCAACTGGCATATTCAGCGAAATTAATCAAAGTAACCATTCACATCGTCGAACACGCATCGCTGCCAGTCAAAGTAAGTCAGCTTTAAATAATTGTTCAAATACTAAATTACAGATCGCGTTCTCGGAGTTGAAAACCAAGGGACCCGCACATAACGTTGACGTATCATCATGAAATTTTAGGTGAAAATACTTCTGGCTCTAACTAAGACCGCTATAAAGCTCGATTTTCAAAATTTGCCCCGGAGGCATTTTTATAGCCATGTGAAAATCCAAAAATAAACAAAAATGCTGCGAGAATGCCCCCAGGGCAAATTTTGAAAATCGGGCTTTATAGCGGTCTTAGTTAGAGCCAGAAGTATTTTCACCTAAAATTTCATGATGATACGTCAACGTTATGTGCTTCAACATTACTACACACAAATGACCTATCATGAATGACTCCCTTAAATAAATTTTAAACTGCATTTTAATTCCGTTTTTGCTTAACTCTGAGGGGTCTACAATGTTCACTCAACATAAAATGACTTTGTGACAAAAAGTTTCAGTTTAAATAAAAATAAGCTATCAAAGTATAAATGTAGTGCTTTACCGAAAAAAAACGCTTATTCGGGGTGCGCTTATTCAATGCGAAACTACTCTAAACTGCGTAAACAGTTGATTATAATTTTTTTCTATAAAAATGCCAAATGCAGGTTTATTTGCCAAAATACTCATTATTCAGTATATCAAGTCATTATACTCAATGGCATAATCACCGAACGTTTTGCTTGAATTCGCTTCAATTGCCGCGTACCAATTCGGATCAAAGAAAAAGGGCCACGAGAAGCGCTCGCGGTTGGCGGCGTTGAAAACGCGATGTAATGTCGCTTTCACTGTATTATTTATGATTAATGAATTATTTTTAAAATTTTTAAACCTTGACCACCGCTAAAATTGTGCATCATATCGCCAATGTTAATGACCAATGTGCCCGGTTCAGGCTTGACACTGATCCACTCGCCATCGTTTGTCTTTTTTTGAATTAATTGAATCTGTTCGAGACCAGAGGTACAGAATCACCATAGTTCGCCCAAGAGTTAAAACAATGCTGATTTGACCCCGTTCTTTCTTATCCCTTTAATCCGTTTCCCTGAACTTCTAAACCACCGACTAGATCCTGGTTCAAAATCGTCAAAAAGCCAACGTCAGTGTGCTCGCCCACGCCGACGCCATTTGCCGGTGTTGGCGGGTAGCATACGTTCATCAATAGCCAGCTTGGGATTTTTTTAAATAATTAACTTTTTGAAAGTTTTAAATTTTAAAATCAACCTGGGAGAAGGGGCGAATTTGGCTCTGAGACCAGTCAGATTATTAAAGGCCGCTTCAAAGGCATCAATAAGCTTGAACCCAATTCCAATCATCGCTTGACAGTAACCATTGACAATTGGCTCGAACTGATCAATGTCGGGCACTTTGTTCGGCCCGTGATAAAGATTCAATTCATCACCTTCTGGTCCCCAGGCCAGGGTCTCCTTGATGTTTGGCGCGCCTGTCACTGCGTGTTTCTTTGATTTTGAAATTTTCAAATAATTTCGAAGTTTTAAATCAATTTTTCAGACCCCTAAAAAGCTCTACGCCAGAGCCATAATAACCGCGGAAAGGTCGATTTGAAGCGTATTTCAACTCGATTCTCGATTTGACTTCCTCGCTGGAATGAAAGAACTCCTTGGTCTTTTCTTCAAATTCTGCGCACTTCGAGTCTGACAAACCATAATTAACCAGTTTGAAAAAGCCAACGTTGATCATGGCATTTTTAAGCTTTTGAAGCTCATTTTGATCCTTTGCCACTAATTTCTCCAGGTCAATTTTTACAATGCTCATTTTCGTTCAAAGATATAATCGTTTATCTATCCGATAAACGTTTTACAAACTAGGGAACAAAAAGTGACAATGAGATTGAGCAGCCTTGGTTTTATCATAAAATAAAGCAATCTCGGTTTCATGATAAAACCAAGATTGCTGTTTTATTGAAAAACCAAAATTGCCCAATCTCATTGTCACTTTTAGTTCCCTAGTTTGTCACTTTACTTTTATTGACCGTCCTTGCGTCACGAGTTTCTCAGTAGTCACCCAGAGGCCCTATCCCCAAAAAACTCACTAAAGTGTTAGCTGACAGAACAAGTGAGTTGATAAGTAAGAATAATAATAAAATAATAAAATATGGTACTTAAAATATGAAACAAGTAAAACATAGAAGTAAAAATTTGGACTTGTAAAAATGTAGGAGGTAGAAATTCTACCGTAGAATCGTGAGAGTAAATCTGAAGAATCTAAGTAAAGATATGCCAGTAGACTGAATGGCGTGCATCGCGGTTGTACATTATTGAACAAGTAACTTCTTATTTCTCACAGTATTATTACAAGTAGCTGACTGATATGTTATCGGTGCTTTTTACCAGTAGATTCTACTGTGACGTAAAAACAGATATAAAAAGAAAGTTGCTTGCCAAATGTGTGGCAAATGTGTTTTGGAAAAAAGCGACACTGCTCGTTAGAGCACGCCGACCTGGCAGCTGTCAAATGCGAAGAGCTGTGTCTGGCACGGGGGTTGTCATTTTTTTCGTTTTTTATGTCTTGCTAATTACTTTCAATCCACACAAAAGTCAACGCAACGTGAGATCCCCAGTGTTGACGATGCAATCCGCGTGTGGGCGGGTCTACACGATCGGTTTTACTCTAGTTTGAACCAGCAGGTCGATCAATGGAGAGTCAAGAAGCGAGTAACTACTAATAGGACCGATGAACTAGGGCAGACAAAAGATGGGAACTTAAGGAAGTCTTTCATGAAAGGTCATTTATAGATACGAATGTTGGTGCATATGAAGTTTTTTGCATTTTTTTCGGAATCAAACATGGCCACTAAAACGCTCCCAAGAAAATTTTTAAAAACCGAGCTTTGTAGCGAACTTAGTCAGATAGAGAAGTAACTGGCTCCTTCATACCAAAAAATAAACTATCATGAATGACTTCTTTAAGGCCTAACGATGACTTAGGCCGCCGACCTGTTGGTGGACCAATAAATGTCGGCAAGAGTCACAAGCCAAGTTTTCGAAGTGTTCTTGTCAACGTCACGGTTTATGGACTGTGCTCAATTCTCAGATATGTAAACTCTGCCTTAGTATGACTTCGAGACAAAATTGTGGAGGGATATGAAACAGAATCGGTCAATTGAACCAAATGAATGGGCACCGATAACATATCAGGTATGAATTGAAAGTAAAGACGTCTGAGGTTACGTCTCTCAAATACAGTGACTTGAACACAGTCATGCGAGACGACCTATGTTTGACGAGAGCCGGCCATGATATGTTTTAACGCGTTCTCAGCTCACGGAAAAGTCAAAGTCTTATTAGTTTTGATAAACAATCTTCTCACTCAATTAAGTTTTTTTTTCATACTTTTTTTACGCGAAAGAATGGATGAGGTACACTTAAAAACAGAGCATGAGCAATTTTCTTTAAGAACACTCCTGTCTTCCCGGTGATGCATTTCGACGTCGTTGTCGATGAGAATACTTTAATCCGGCATTTACAAACAGCTGAGCAATTGGCAAGTAGCTTCATACCTAACTATTACTAAGTACTTTTATCCATCAGACTAACCGAATGCATTTCGACGTCGCCTACGCTATTCGCAGTTCGACTGTCAACGGTACTTTTCATCTTGAGCAGAGTTTTTCACCGGGCGTTTGGAAACGCCAGAAACTACACTACTTTTGCGCAAATACTACTCATCCAGACGAGTTGATCATGCGCGAGCGTGAGACAAAATCTGATGCTATTAATTCTTGTCAAGGTTAACGATCAAGGCTACTAAAACAGAGATCTAATGACAAACTTTTTTAGAAAGTAAACTGGTCTCTTTTTTGAGTGAAAAACAAATGAAGAATATTTACTTTAAAGGTCTCACAATTGAGAACACTCAAATCCGATATTTTCATACAGATGGGCAAATGGTAAGTAGCTTCATCGGACACTGTTGAGAACTCTTAACCACCAGACTAACCGAACGCACTTTGAAATTGATGATCAAGTTATCTCCGAAGCCGATTTAGTCGGCTTACGCCAGCAGTTCCGAAGTTCTGTCTTCATGAATAAAAACTGGTTGGTGAACAGTTAATAAAAAAATCGAACGTTTCTTCAGCTACTTGCGCAACGAGGCGTCAAGCATGAGTGGCCGATGTTACTGTTGCATGTCCATTGGAAATTGGCTTTACACTGTTCCGGTTGCTGCGACGGTTTTGCTTATTGCTGCAGCTTTGATTAATCTCGTCTTGCACAAATTTAATAAACGAGTTTAGCACAAATGTACATTCATTGCTGACATTCACAAGCAGGACTCAAATTTGGCGGCGAGTTTACACTTTATCAATCAAGCACACTTTGCGTGCTTTTCTGTGCTTGATTGATAGGATGTGAGCGGTTGATATAGTTAGGGTGTCCACGGGTCCGATCAAGTCATAGAAGGAGTGGTCAGATTAAGCTGAAATGTTAAGAATCGGCTTCTTTGGCCCTTGCAACCCCAAAAAAACTTAAAAACAATAATCTCCAACTCGACTAACTCGAGAATTTTTTAATTGCCCGTGGACACCCTAGATATAGTGTGCCTGATCGATAGGCCCTCAATTCAGAAGTTTGATCATGATTCTCGAATTTAACACTCGACTTTCGATTCTCAAACCCCCCATCCCTGCATGAAATAAATTACAAGGATAATCTACTTGTTCGGTATACCGAACAAAATCACGAGCTCGGTATCCCGCACTTGTCCAACCTCAGTCTCACTTTTTGCGTGCACAAATAAAGTCGTAGAGCGTCAATTTTGTACAAAAGCTTCTTTATAACTCTAACTAAGATTTACCGACACAAAACTTTACCGACACTAAATGAGATTCAAATTATTTGTCCTTTGTTTGTCAACGACAACATCGGCACAAGAAGTCAACAAAAACTGCGCTTCTGGTGAGATTGGTGCTGCATGTCACCATGATTGCGATATCAAGTTCGACCAATGTGTAGCAGACTGTGACCATGATTTCAATTGTTTTGACGATTGCATAGATAAAGATGAATTGTGTACTGCTCTTTGTCCTTGCTTTGTCGAGTGTTGGGATGGGTGTCCATGTAAATATGAGACTCAATGGTGGCCCATTTACTGCTCATTTACATTTGGGGT